>JADLZL010007350.1:0-140645 GCA_015844335.1 Chrysopogon serrulatus
GAGTAGGGCTTTAACTAACGAATTCCACAGTTTTTGGTGAATCAATGGTTTTGCGGTAAACAAAAAAAAGACACACTTTTGAGCTACTTTGCAATGAAGAATGACAGAATGGACACCCGCGGCAACACGGGAACATTCCGGAAGAGGCGAGAAGGTACTGCACCGAGAGCCGGGGGGCGGGGGCGGCCAGGCAGACCGGCCGGTCGGCCTGGGCCGGCCGGTCTGCAGGGCCACCCGTTGCGCCCGGTTCGCCCGGTTTACTCCACCGCCTTTGAGGAACGATCTCCACCTATCCGTCAAGGTCGGTTTGATCCAAGGGCTCACGTTGATTCGCCCGGGGCTATAAAGGAGAGGCACACCCCCATGAGAGGAGAATCCAAGAGAAGAAGAGAAGAGCTTTAGCTAGAAAAACCTAATTAGGATTCTCGGAGGTGTCCCTTGAATGGATGACCTCTCGAGTTAGCATTCAAGAGAGAGCTAGTTCTATACCTCTAGAAGCTAGTTCTTCGGAGGGAGAGGAATAGAGTTTAAAAGAAAGTTTTGGAGGAGTATCGGCTGTCGGTGCTACCTCTACGGCTTGTATCTGAGACTACTTGGGAGTCAACTTCTGTGTTCAAGTAAGTAACATTGTTTATTCTGTTTTGCTAGTTTATGACTCTTTTTGAGTACTTTAATCCTTGTAGCTCTTGGGTTAGAGTAGTATTCGTAGTGTAAGCGTGGTGCTTAGACTCCGTTACTCGTAGATGTACCCTATTGTCGGATTTGGTGGTAGCTCGCGGAGGTGACTTATAGCTCCGTTGAATCTTACTTATTCCACTATCCGTCAGTAGGCCTAGCAGGAGAATAGTTGGTAGCTAAGTATAGTTTTGCCTATGCTTATCTTATCCAACTCCCTAGTGAAACATTTTAATCATAATTTACTTGAGCCTGAACTAGAAGCCCTAGTTGTCCCCTCTATATCCCTACCTTCTCTGACCTTGTTTGCTACTCGGTTGGTTAAGTGTAGTTTAGAAGACCCTCACACATCTTCCTTTGGGTTCGATATTAAAAGCTGGGTATACTTATCTAGTGAAGTGCTACAACGTATCCATGCGCTTGCGGAATTATTGATAGGCATTAGCGAGATACCAACAAGCATTTCTAGCGCCGATTCTCGGGAAGACGTCGGCGAGATCACTCTGAACTTATCTTAACCTGTATTATAATCTTATCTTTTCTTTGTAGACTATCACTCTTTACCTTTTCCATTTCTCTTTACCTTTTCTATCCTTCAATGGATCAACTTAATTCCACGCCCATCTATAAATATAACTTCATGAGCCTACGCTTAGGGCCAGAGCCATCCGCAAAGCCAATCTTAGCCTCGACTATAAGCTACGCCCATGTTTAATAGACATGGTCAGAAACCAATCTTTCTCGAGGAGAAGACAATGCTAGCCCTTATTCTCACCTCAATGAATTCGAACAAACCTGCGTGTTTGCGCATTAAGGATATGTCAGATGAGACTATCCGATGGAAGCTTTTTCCTTTCTCTTTATTTGGAGAAGCTAGACATTGGTATGATCTCCACGTTGAGAGTGTTAAAGGTGATTTGGGAAGCATTATGTGCTGAATTCTACGCCTTCAATTCTATCCTATTTCTAGGGTAGTAGATCTCCGCTTAGAAGTCCTATCCTTTAGGCAAGAGAAGAAGGAGACTTTAATTGAAGCACAGGAGCGCTTTTAGCTGCTTAACTCATTACGGACCTAGTCTATCCATACGGACCCGTCCTACTTCAACATTTCTATAAGGGTGCGAATAGAAAAACCACAAAATTCCTCAACCTTGCTTACGGAGGATCATTCTTGCATATCACTCGATGTTGCAAGAAATGTCCTTACAAAAATTCATGAAAATGAAGCATCTTTAAAGAAGCTAGTAGAGGAAGAAGATCCGATAGTTGATCGAGGAATCCACACCTACCACATCTCAACTTTGCAACTATCAACGAGCTTGAACCACGGGGAGGAGGAAGAAGTTCCACTTCCAAAATTCATGCTCGAGATCGAGGATGATGATGTATTTCTTGATTATGGAAACACCTCGAATTATTATGCTATTAGGAGACCACGAAGACAACAAAGTCGTCACCTAGTAACAGAGTCTTAAATTCTTCGAGGTGGCTTTCCTTAAGCAAAATGCTAAAGAGCTTGTGTCGATTATAAGCAATGATTGGTTGAATGAATCGAGCTTTCCTCACGATATCATCCGAGTTGATTTTACATCAACCACCATACCTTGCCGAATCCACAAGGGATCTTTTGAAGCATTATACAATCCTGTTGTGGGAGTTAACATCATATGCGCAACATTTGCTCAAGATCTTTTAAAAGACATGCCCTTAACCCCAACAACAAAGTTTATGAAAAGTCCTTTAGGCCATCTTATTCCAAGTTTTGGAATTCTCTATGTCTTACCTATTTATGTCAAAGGAGATAAGAGTTCATTTGAGCTTCTATGTCTTTGATGTTATAGAGTTTGACGTATTGATTGGACAACCTATAGCGAGACTTTTGCAAGAAGGACAAGAAGGGAATTTGAACATTAGCCTTGGGAAGAATTTTAAAGCTGCCTATATCCATAACTTCGTGTTCTCAATAGTGAGGCGAGTCACTTCACGAGCCTGATCCTATGGAAGAAGTCTTAGAGGCAACCCTTGAATCATCTTTCGAACCGGATTTCGAGGATGATCCCAAACCACTAGAAGAGGAAGGAGGCGATGCGCTAGAACCCGACCCTCTAGATGAGTCGAGGAACCACCTAAGCCTCCCATAGAGCTCAAACCCTTGCCTTACGGACTTAAATATGCCTTTCTAAATAATGATCGAGAATCTCTGTAATAATTAATGACAAACTCTCGAGGAGGAGACCTTCCGATTGATCACGAGTCTTAGAAAAGCATAGATCTGCTTTTGGCTATTCACTCCAAGATCTTAAAGGAATCGAGTCTGTTCTTTGCACCCATCGCATTCCCTGAGATCACGAGATAACACCCTCTAGAGAACCACAACGTAGATTGAATAATGCGATGAGAGAGGTTGTTAAGAAAGAGGTTTTGAAAGCTGTTACATGCGGGATCATATATCCTATGCCACATAGTGAGTGGGTAAGCCCTGTGCAAGTTGTGCCTAAAAAGGGAGGCATGGCCGGTTGTTAGAAATGACAAGAGCGAATTAATTCCACAAAAGAACATCACGGGATGGCGGATGTGTATTGATTACCGAAAGCTAAACAAGGCAACAAAGAAAGATCATTTTCCACTTCCCTTCATTGATGAGATGTTGGAAAGATTGGAAAATCATTCTTTCTTTTGTTTCCTTGATGGGTATTCGGGATATCATCAAATACCAATCCACCCCGATGACCAAAGCAAAACCACATTCACATGTCCATACGGAACTTATGCTTACCGTAGAATGTCTTTTGGACTATGTAATGCTCGGCTTCATTTCAAAGATGCATGATGTCTATATTTTACGATATGATTGAAGTGATAATGGAAGTTTTCATGGATGACTTTTTACGTATATGGAAAAACTTTTGATAAATGCCTTGAAAACTTAGATAAGGTTTTGCAAAGATGTGAAGAAAAAGCACCTAGTTCTTAATTGGGAAAAATGTCATTTCATGGTTAGAGAAGGGATAGTACTTGGACATTTGGTGTCAGAGAGAGGGATAGAGGTAGACAAAGCTAAAATTGAAGTAATTGAACAACTACCTCCTCCGATTAATGTGAAGGGAATTTGAAGCTTCCTAGGTCATGCAGGCTTTTTATAGGCGGTTCATACATAACTTTTCGTACATTGCTAGACCTCTAACAAACCTGCTAGCTAAGGATGCTCCCTTTGAATTTGATGACGCTTGTTTAAAAGCTTTTGAAACCCTTAAGAAAGCGCTCATCTCTACGCACCAATCATTCAACCCCCCGATTGGTCGCTACCTTTTGAATTGATGTGTGATGCAAGTGATTATCTTTGTGGGGGCAATTTTGGGACAAACTAAGGAAAAGAAACATCACGCAATAGCATATGCTAGCAAAACTTTGATAGGACCTCAACTTAATTATGCAACTCTTGAAAAAGAGCTTCGGTTTGTTGTTTTTGCTATAGACAAGTTTAGATCTTACTTAGTAGGAGCAAAGGTAATTATTTATCTTGATCATCTTTGCTCTTAAATACTGCTCACTAAGAAAGATGCTAAACCCCGACTCATAAGATGGATTTTGCTACTCCAAGAATTTGACTTAGAAATAAAAATAAAAAGAGGAATAGAAAACCACATTTGCCGATCACTTGTCTAGAATGCGGTTTAAGAATATGCAGGAACTACCAATCAATGACTCTCTTCGAGGCGACACGCTCTCACGCCATCTCAGGTCGGATCCACAGTACGCGAATATTGTCAATTTTATGGTTGCGAGGATATGTACCACCGGGAGGCGAACGGGGAGAAAGCTTATATACGAAAGTCGTCTACATATATGGGATGATCCTTATCTCTTCCGAGTATGTCTTTGATGGACTACTCGAAGATGTGTGCCCTCTTGAGGAAGGACTACAGATCATTGAAAAATGTCACTCATCACCATATGGAGGTCATTATGGTGCATTCGAACCCATGCAAAGATCGGCAAAGTGGATTCTTTTGGCCAACCATGTATGAAGACACCAAGAATTTTCGTCAGAAGATGTGGAGCATGTCGGAGGCACGGCAATATCAACTCAAGAGATGCTATGCCCCTCACCAACAATCTTGGATCGAGCTCTTTGATGTGCGGGGAATCGATTACATGGGACCATTCCCAAAATCAGGCAACTATGAGTACATTCTGGTGGCAGTTGATTATGTCTCAAAATGGGTAGAAGCACAGCCATGCAAAGCTGCCAATTCTACAAATTCAAGAAGATGTTTCAGGAGACAATATTTCCAAGATTCGGTGTTCCAAGGATGGTGATTAGTGATGGAGGAACTCACTTCATTGACAAAGACTTTCGTAACTACTTAATGAAGCAAGGGATTCAACATCACGTGGCTACTCCTTACCATCCTCAAACAAGTGGCCAAGCTGAGACTTCCAATAAGCAAATCAAGAATATTCTATAGAAGACGGTTAATGAGATGGGAACCGCTTGGAAGGAGAAGCTACGAGACGCACTATGGGCATACCGAAGCGCCTACAAGACACCTCTTGGCATGTCGCCTTATCGGTGGTCTATGGCAAGACTGTCATTTGCCAATAGAGCTCGAGTTCAAAGCTCATTGGGCAATCAAGAAATGGAATATGGATCTCGAGGCTGCTTTGGAACAAAAGAAAGATGCAACTCTCGAGAACTAGATGAATGGCGAGAAAAAAGCATATCATAACTCGAAGATCTATAAAGAGAGAACCAAAAGGTGGCATGATAAGCAAATCAAGAAGAAGAGCTTCAATCCTAGAGATAAGGTGCTATTATTCAACTCGGGGTGAGATTATTTGGACATGGAAAGCTACGAAGCAAATGGGAAGGACCATTCACGGTGGTAAATTCGTCATCACATGGGCGGTGACACTTCAAAACCACGAAGGTGCGTTATTCAAGGTAAATGGCCAACGTTTTAAAATTTTTCTAGAACCTTCTAGACCACCACGAGGAATTGGATGAAATTTATTTCTTAACTTTTCCCTAATTTATTAAAAATAAAACCCCGTCGCGAATTGGGTCACGGCGGGAGAAAATTTGGAGAGAAAATGGGCCAAGAATGCACCCCCGGAAGGGCACCGAGAAACCGGGCAGGGGTGGGACCGGCCGGTCCCACCCCAAACCGGTCGGTCTCCCCGGTGCCGCCTCGCGATCCGCCGCCTCTCGTTTGCGAAGTTTGTTCCGTTAGGGTTCGAATATTCGGCCGTGATCCGTATCCGCCGCCGCCTTATCGCGATAGATGCTCGGGATAGATTAGGATGGAATGACCCCTACCCCAAGGAACCGGGGACTATATAAACAAGCCCCAGGGTCATTCTCCCCTCATCCCAAGAGCTTTCCTCTCTTAGCCCCAGCAAGGAGGCTCTCCAATCTCTCCATCTCCCACCAAATGGCCAACTCAAGCCTTCCCTACTTTGTCGAAGAGCGGGAGGAGGTCCTCCCACTGGCGATCATCCCGCCAAAGCGGTGGCGGTGGTGCCCGAAGGCGTCGTCCGGTGCCATCGAAGGAGGTCGTCGAGCTCGACCTCAAGGAGCTCCATCGGAGGAGGAGGCGCTTCGCTCAAGCCATTAGGAGGCCAACCATTGCGCCTCCGGCCCCGCGGCCGCTTCTTGGAGATAAGCCTCGCCCGCTCGGTCGGCCCTAGCATCTCTCTTCCCCCAGGGGGCACCAAGTTACTATCTACAAGAGAGGGAGAGGCTGTTGGGTGTCACCACCAAGTTTGGGGTGGTGGCTGGAGCGAAAGTATACCACGAGAGAAGGAGCGAGTGACTCGGATGGTGTACGGGTGGACCCCACCAAAGTCAAGTTCACTCCACCACCAAGGGCTGATCCGGAGCCTCCAAAGAAGAAAGCAAGGACTGCACAAGCCCCGCGACAACCTTGACTCAACCTAGACACGCTAGAGACTAGGATAGACCCTGGGGGCCGTCTGTTGTCAAGGGTGCTCGACACCACGACCAATTTGTGCAACGCATAGCTAATCTAGAACTAAAGCAGGGAGGAGATGCGTCTCAAGAATAAGGCGCTAAAGGCTAGAGTTGAGGAGTTAGAAAAGAAAGAATAGAGATAGAGATGTATAGGCACACGTGAGAGTCATTCATTAGTTTGCTTAATTAGTTCATTAGTCAGTTTGATTAGTTTAATTAGTTAATTCCTTCGTTCATTCATTGTGCAATAAATGTGCCTCATTTATAATAAAGAAGTCAAGTTTTAGAGTCACCATCTCTCTCTAGATATATGTTTTGTTTTTTGTCTCCACCTTGTTGTGCATAAAAGGAAACAGGAAACAAGTGTGGGGGAGACAACCGGTGAAGAACACGAAGAAGAACGACTATAGGAGGCAGGTACGCACTCCAAAGCACTTTCATTTATTCACAACTGAGCATAATTGAATATTCTTAAATGAAACATGATTACACCTCAAGGATGAATGGCTTAGTCATAACTTAAGGCAAGAATCACATAAATTCATCTACGGTACACTTGCATTTGTTGAGAACTCGTATAGGGACCCCAATGCTCCTTAAGTTGTTGACAAGTATGAGATAGTAAAACATGGAAACCTGAATTTCTCTGCCTGGTTATTGGAGCTTTATTTCAAAAACACAAAAACAATAGCTAAGCTACTCCTCTGTGGTTTCAAATACCTATAGAGCCATACATGATCATAACTTGCTACATAAGTTACTTATTTTACACTGAGCTCTGTCAGCTTTTGAGACCCGTGTTGTAGAGACTTATCATGCTCTCAAGATCAAGATCTACTTACACTCCATATATGCACTACCCTACTGGGGGTAGGCGCAGTTTTTCCATCCACATAGAAAATGTCTTTGCTCTTACACTAGAGTACGCACCCAAAAAAAAGATCTTTGGTAGGATTGTGTTCATCTATGCTCTAACATTATCGAGAAATCTCTGTCTTGCATAAAGTTTTCGTGCAGGATGACATGGGCTATGCAAAAGAAAAGGAGAGTTAAAAATGATAAGAAAAAAATGGACAAGAGTCCAAATGTTAAAAAAAAAACAAAAGGCACAAGATGCCTAGCTCTCTAGAAGAAGAAAAGAAAAGAAAAAATTCAAGATAGCCCATTGTCTCCAAGCACTCCAATTCAAGCAAGAGAGATATATCCTTCAAAGAGTATGAGCATAAGTAGAACAGGATAGCCACCATATATTCCACACACATGCACATCTTGATCTAAGAGTATGACACTTCTCTCCTTGGGACTCTTCTATTTGGCTCGATAACGTGTAAGGTAAGTATACTATTCCTTGTCAAACCTTCAAACTCCACTTAAGCCTATTAGAGGTAGGTTGCAAGGAAGGGCATCACTCATTCATGCCTAAGTGAGATCCACAAATACCACATATGAGGAGTGATTTGAGAGAACCACATTGAGGAGCAAGTAAGCTACATATTTATTTCAAAAATCTTACAAAAATCTCCAATATTCCTAGCAGTGAGATAAAGGTAATCTGTTTGACTGTTCTACTTTTTAACTTCTCAAGTTGTTTGGTAGACACTTTTGAATCTCACGGTGCAGGAATCACCGGGGAATGAGCATATGTTGATCTCTTCGTCCCTAAGCTATGTACGATCCAACCTTTTCTCGAGGGCGAGTAAAAGCCTAAGTGTGGGGGTGTTGTTGACGGTCCTTAATGATCAAATCCAACCGTCAACTAATCTTCTAAAGTGATATAAAATCAATCCTTCTACCTAGAGTAGGGCTTTAACTAACGAATTCCACGAGTTTTGGTGAATCAATGGTTTTTTTGCGGAGGTAAACTTAGGAAAAGACACACTTTTGAGCTACTCTTGCAATGAAGAATGATAGAATGGATACCACGGCAACACGGGGAACATTTCGGAAGAGGCGAGAAGGTATGCACCGAGCCGGGGGCCGGGCGGCCAGCCCGAGCCGGGTGCGGCCTGGACCGGCCGATGCAGGGCCACCTCGGTTCGCGCCCGGTTCGCGCGGTTTACTCCACCGCCTTTGAGGAACGATCTCCACCATCCGTCAAGGTCGGTTTGATCCAAGGGCTCACGTTGATTCGCCAGGGCTATAAAAGGAGAGGCACACCCCCCATGAGAGGAGAATCCAAGAGAAGAAGAGAAGAGCTTTAGCTAGAAAACCTAATTAGGATTCTCGGAGGTGTCCCTTGAATGGATGACCCCTCAAGTTAGCATTCCAAGAGAGAGCTAGTTCTATACCTCTAGAAGCTAGTTCTTGAGAGGGAGAGGAATAGAGTTTAAAGAGAAAGTTTTGGAGGAGTATCGGCTGTCGGTGCTACCTCTACGGCTTGTATCCGAGACTACTTGGGAGTCAACTTACGTGTTCAAGTAAGTAACATTGTTTATTCTTTTTTTTGCTAGTTTACGACTCTTTTTGAGTACTTTAATCCTTGTAGCTCTTGGGTTAGAGTAGTATTCGTAGTGTAAGCATGGTGGTTAGACTCCGTTACTCGTAGATGTACCCTATTGTCCGGATTTGGTGGTAGCTCGCGGAGGTGACTTATAGCTCCGTTGAATCTTACTTATTCCACTATCCCGTCAGTAGGCCTAGCAGGAGAATAGTTGGTAGCTAAGTATAGTTTTGCCTGTGCTTATCCTATCCAACTCCCTAGTGAAACATTTTAATCATAATTTACTTGAGCCTGAACTAGAAGCCCTAGTTGTCCCCTCTATATCCCTACCTTCTATAGCCTTGTTTGCTACTCAGTTGGTTAAGTGTAGTTTAGAAGACCCTCACACTTCTTCCTTTGGGTTCGATATTAAAACTGGGTATACTTATCTGGTGAAGTGCTACAACGTATCCGTGCGCTTGCGGAATTATTCAGTAGGCATTAGCAGATACCAACAGCCTATAACAACCACCTCAGTTGCTAGGCTAGTAACGGAGACGGGCATCTTATAATGCCCGCATCCATATGTAAGTAGATTAACCAAGGTGCCATTAATAGGATGTTATAAAACCCTGTCCCGCCCCCCAACCATCTCCATCGTCTTCCTCCACGAGACGAGACTCCATTAATTTGACAAGATGGAGCTCTAAAACTCTAAAAACCACCACATTTAAGGGGGAGTTTTGCTTTTGGGTTCTTTGAAGGACACCGTAGAAGGTTGGTATGGGCTCTAACATCCTTTTTCTTGAGGTTCTTAAAGTTTGGGTAATCTAGATCTATAGTGGAAGAGAGAGAATCTTGATCTTGTTCTTCATTCTTATTGTTTTCTTTTTAATATTTCTATATTTATATTTATGTGCAAAAAAGAGAAACTTTTTATATATGCATACAAGATTCAAGTTAATTAGTTATGTCTTCATGTTTTTGTGCGTTAATTATTGATTTTAATTAATGTTAGTTATATGTACATAAGTTATAAAAGTTGAAGTCTATCTAAAACTAGTTTATGATGAGTTTGAGCTATGAGTTGGTTCATCACATCCTATCGAATGTGGTGTATTTATAAATTTGCTTACATAGGTAACTCAAATAAAATATCTAGACAACACTTGTCTTTGTGGGTGCATAGACTTGTCTCTAGTACATACATATATGGTGAAAATTTAGTTAAAATCAGTGATGTACCAATTTATAGGTGCATGTGCCCGCCGCCCCCGCACCCCTATAATTACACCTGCTATACGTTGATGTATCAGCTATGTGTAGAAAACTCTCTGTTAGCTATGATGAGCAATATTGGGAGAAAAAGAAGATATAGCAGACTAGCAAAAACCAAAGAGGTGTAGCGATAGAGGTAACAACCAAGGCATAGCAGAGAGACACATCGAGTATACTTCCCTAGCCCACACCACTACTATTGTGAGCATTTGTAGTGGTGGTTGGCCCAGCTTCTCCTACCTTCTCATTTCTACAATTAATAGATTTGTAGAAATGGTTATCCAACCATCTTAGCAAATTGGATTTCTATAGGCGGCAATTTTTATCAGTATTAGATCTTACAACAATTAAACAAAATTTCACTAAATTAATATATCGCATAAAAATTATCAAACCCTAAAGTTACAAACATATATTTTTAACAATTTCTAAAGTTTCAAATTAAATTTACGTTAGATGCACGTACATGTTACCCACTCATCTAGCACGCACGCAGGCTAATAATAATCTGCATGCATGTTATGTATCCACTCAAATGGTATATACAAACTAACACACACACATGCAAATCATATTTTACACAAAAGAAAATAGCGTCACGCTAAAAAGTTTGCAGACTAAAAATCATATGACTTATCCCGTCACCTAAAATAAATGCATACACACCCTAAAAATTTAATGCAAATTAAAAATATCAAGTATAAAGTTGTAAAAAAAAAAGATTTACCATACCTACCAGATTATCAATCAAATCTAGAAAAAGATCTCCTATACATAAAACTTTCCTTATCTATCAAATTTTACAAAATAAAAAAGTAAATAAATATGTATTTTATCTATTACCTCTTAGAAGGTACAGAACATAATATTAGATTGTAACCGTTCAATCAAAATAAATGAACAACTCATAGTCATTTGGAGGTACCACAACAAAACCCTTATTTATTTTATAAACAAATATATTATCCAATAGTTATAAATTTTTTAAAGAGTAGCATGCTACCTCCTACATACTACGCACACAGGCACGCAGAGTCTGTTCATACTCGTGGTTCTGCCGTGTCCAAGACTCGAAACGAAGGTGCATGATGGCGAGTGACACGAGGAGACTTATTACCATGAACGCCGCATCGAGTTATCGTACTGTGTTGTGAATAGCATGCCTTGCTGCCAGGAACCACAAGCTGAAACGCTACTAGCTAGAATGTTTTTGAAGGGAAAAACACAGAACAAATTTAAATATTTTTCTGATCCTGTTTATTATTTATTGGATTTAGAAGTCTGAAATACCTCTCTTTAGGTAGTACCACTAAGAAATCATTGGAAAAGTGAGAATTACTTCTAGCATGGATTGGCATGCAAAGGATTAGAACATTCAGCTAATGCTTTTAATTTATTCTAGCATGGATTGGCATGCAAAGGATTAGAACATTCAACTAATGCTTTTAATTTAGAAAACTGCTGATAAATACTGGACTAAATCTAGGAAAATACGATCACCAGTGTCAAGTCGAGGACTTGAACCTAGATGGGTAACTAACTGATCTTATGTTTTCTATGTAGTACTAGTCTATGACAATATTTATTATATCAAGAACACAGTCACAGGGATCGTGGTATAGTGCCACGTTCCAAGTACCGGGATCATACGTTCCCGTACCGTGGAACATCCTTTCTCAAGGAGCGTTCCATGTTCCATGATCTCTGTTCTTCGTACCTACGTACCGGGAACTTTTGTGATTGTGATCAAGAATATGCAGTACTGTATCCTGTAAATTACGCATACAAATCACTACCTACCTGGTGCGATGCTGCGCACATACGAGCAGTTTCCAAGAACCTGCAGCGCTGCCACACTCTGATCTGGACACAAATGTGCACTTGGCACTGGCAGTGGGCGTGTGGCATCATGCAGGTACTTACTACGCCATAATCCACCCCGTACCGCAGGTACAATCCGCACAAAAGTACATCACACACCCTTTGCAAGTGGCTGACACTTCGTAGTCCAAGTGTGTGGTACCTGAGGCATACAGTTTTTTATAAGCTTAGTCAAAGAGAATTTGACCTGAGATAAAACATATCATTTGCATGGGAGAGTATATCCCACAATGTCCTTTGATCAGAGGAAAAGTCAAATTCTACAATTTGTTTGAATACTAGTTAGTCTTATTATCTGCAATTTTAGGGCATAAAACTTGCACCTATAGATTAGTATGTAGGTGCATATGAGATGATATTACTGATCTTTTACCAATTAATTACATATTATAAGAGAAATTAAGTATCAAAGTCTACATTGACATCTGCATGTCAGATATTTTTCCCACGTGCTGCTTTGCTTTAATTTCGTGACGTATCCTCTCTTCTTTAATTTTTTTCGCTGGTCAAAATAGGTAGCCGTCAACCGTACGCCATGATGAGTGCCCAGCGCCCTCGCGCTTGAATTGTCTTGTGCTACTGCTAGATGCATGCGTAGATGGGTCAATGTCGCATCAGGGACAATCAAAGTGTTTTTCTTCTGTGTATTTTGACAGAAGACACTGCACAGCTCTAGCAGTGGTCTTCACAGTGCTTTAATTTTTTTTTTCTTGCATGGAACGCACCTTTTCTCTCTCCTTAATAGCGTATGTACGTAGCTATAACAATAATACAGCGGCCCACGTAGCCCAGTGTTTTGCCGGAATGGTTACTACTCGTGCTTCCGCGAAGTTTCCTTAGTGTCTCCTTAATTGGTGCTTAATTTGATTCCGAAAGGGAACAAAGGAAAACTCTACGGCATCATCATTATTACTACAGTCTACAGTCTACATGCACATGCATGCAGCCAGGCTACGTATAGTATAGTACCGTAGCAGCAGTCATCACGCGCGCGCGATCGCGATGCATGCATGCATGTTGACGACGTGCAGTGCCGGCCGGCCAGTAGTCCACTACATACAGCAGCCCGGCCTGCGTGCACATGCGATGCGTTAGCATATATAGCAGCGACCAGCGAGCCAGCCACCCTTTCGATGTGGTGGCCAGCAGCATGCATGCATGCAGGCAGGCAATCGATGTGATGACACTGACCACCATGAGCGAGGCATGCAGCTAGCAGCGTCCGTCGTCGACCTCACGAGCTAGCTAGTACGACCAATTCTTGAGTCAATATATAGTGCTCTCCTGTCTCAATCGTACGTCCGTTGGTCACTTGGTGTAACTTGAACTAAATAATTTCATTTCAATTCCTTCCAAGTCTCAAACCACATGAATTGGAGCGGATTTATGTATATCCAAACAAGCACTTGTTAAGGTCAAAATACACATGCTTTTTCCAAAGAACTGAAGAAGCCCTCAGTCAAGATTATATTGGTTGCTTTCAAGGTGTTTCATGTACGTGTGCCGAAACGGGCATTGCGTGCTTCCGCGAAGCTTCGCCCTGGCATTTGCTTCATCTCTCGCTCTGCAACCTTTGCGTGGATCGATCATCGATGCGTCTCTCTCCCGGTCCGCCGGCCGGCCGGCTCGACCGTCGTCGGACTACATTTTCGGATCGATCGCCGGTCGCGTTGGGTGGTTAAAGCTGCTCTCCATCCATAACTTCTTCGCTGCATCATGCATGCATGCGCTGCCAACGATCGCTCGCGTGTGTCCGTCCTTTTACTTTTGCGATTTGGGCGTACGCGCGCATGCAGATGTGCGGAGACACAGCTTTTCTTTTGCTGCGGCGCTGAACTGAAAGCAGACGCCGCAGCGCCAGGTGCATGCATGCAGTGCATTTCATTTGCTGCAGTCTGCGAATAGTACGTACTTGTCCACTAGAGAGCAGAGCTGGTCCGATCCGGGGGTTCATCATACTGTATACGTTTGTGAGAGCAGATGGAGCAGCAGGGTGATGAGAGTATAAATAATAAAAACAAAAAATAAAAATAATTATTTGATTTTAGTAGTAGTAGTAGTAGTATTGTGATTACCATTATCACAGTAGCAGCAGTGGCACTAACCTATTGTATGCATCTTGGAGGGCGAAGCTTCGTGGATGCTCCCCTCTCCCCTCTCCCCTCTTTCCCTTTTGGGCAAGATGCCAAGGCGACCACCTTTGCAGCCTGCCTCGCCCGGTTCATGCAACGTCAATATGTGTTGAGTAAAGTGATGGATCAAGCAAGCACCTTTACTTTTGATGCAAGGTATGATTATGGATCATAATTTCTAAGGAACATTTTATTGCAGTAAATATGGTAATGATACTGAAGAAGTAGGACATGCAATAACTAGCTAGAACACTAACTACGTACTGATGGTCTTATTCTAGTATTTAGTGGGCTCTGTCTGTCGTCTCTCAATTCTGAGGACGTATAGCACGCACTCCTGGGCTGCATACTCTGACTAGACATAGACAATGAGTAATGTATGCACAACAATTTGCTTGAATTATTGTGGTATATATCTTGTGTACAAATTAATACTCTGCCATGTATTTAAATTAGCTTGCATGTATATAGCTTGTTGAATTGACATGTTTTCTTGTTGTTAGATGGCAGCATAGCCCTACGCGCTTGTTGACTTTGTGATTAAGAGAGCTCACCAATGATATAGTAGCGCTATGCTCCCATGCATGGCAGGAATCCTGCTGCATGCTTATATCATTCAGAGTCGATAAAACATACTCCGTACCTCCTTAAAAAGGTAGTACGTGCACAAGGAAAAACACATAATAATTTCACGTTCTATTGAATGTGGCATATTATTTGTATATACTTTCTTATACCGGTTATTGAATTACCTACCAGGCTACGCCACACTACATAATGCATTGGTCCATCAGCCATGTGCCAAAAACTCTGCCATAAATTAGCAAGCAAGCTTTGATAAGCAGCATTATTAGGAGAAAGCATGAAAGGCATAACTGATCAGGAATGACAACCAAAGAGGAGTAGTGATGGAGACAACAGCCAAAGCATAGTAAAGAGACACATCGTGTTCATTGTCCTAATCTACACCTCTATGGCCACATGGCCCGCCTACCACCAAGCACGACAGATGCCGTTTCAATGGCAATTGGCATGATGCTTTCTCCCTGATAGCATTCATGCAACACCATACCAATCCAGTGTGAAACTCACCACCGGCCTATGCCTTTCGTCCTCCCCACCCTATTTTGTGAAGTGCTGTTCTCAATTTCTGATCGGCAAGGCAATGTAGAACATGGCTCTCGTAGTGGCGTTGGAAGGAACAACGACCATCCAGCGCGCACACTTCTTCCAATGCTACTGCATATCATGCCAATTTCGATGAGACTTTCCTCAAATAAAGCAATTTATTTGTTCATATATATCATTGCATATGCATTGTCATTGTTATTGCTCGCCAAATTCACGAGCATCATGCATCACTCACGTACGTAATAACGACACTGTTGTTTGTGTCATTGCTTCTTTCTTTCCTTTTGCCTTTTACCACTCGTTCTTTTGCTCACCTACGTTGTTGTCACTTGTCAATAAAGATACTGGGTAATTAGTAAATCTACATGGACCAAGATCAAGAAATATTTGCATGGGCCCTCTTTCGCTCCCCTAGGCTCCTCCTACTTGCGTACCAATGTTTGCTGAATGTATATACTGAATGCATTTCCATGTGCAGGCTGCATGCAGACCTTCTTAATTACGCCCAAAGTTTCCCTTCCTCCCCTCCGGCCCAACCTGATGATGAGCAAGGCGCGGCTGGTTCAGATTATTTGACCCAACCGGCCGGCCGCTGCTTGCTGCGAGCCTCAACGTTACACCACCACCCAACTCTTAGTATTGGTTTTGAGATTATGCACTACTTTTATATATAGACAAGGTGAAATAGGCGTTTTGGCCCCTCAACTATCGCCGAAGGCTCAAATTGGCCCCCTGAACTATCAAAACGGCCACTTTAGCCCTTGATCTTATGATTTTCGACTCAATGTCATCCATTTGCCTATTTTGCTGGACACATGGACAGATGAACACGCAAAAAGACGGTTCTGCCCCTCCTTAATTTCTTTTCCTATTGGCCGCTCACAGCGTTTCTCTCTGTTCATGAACGTGGCTCCACGGCTGCCCCACCGGCGTGCCTCCAAGGTTCGCCCTATAGCTGCGCCTCCACGGCCACCCTGGCCTCCACGGGTGGATGGGGATAGAGATCGATAGGATGGGGACGGAGAGAAACAGAAATAAGGCAAACGCCGTGAGCGGCCACAAGGTAAAGAAAATAGAGAGGGGCAAATTTGACTTTTTTGCATGCCCTCTGTCCACGTGGTGAGCAATCGTGGTGAATGGACGAGATTGAGCTGAAATCAAAAGATCGAGGGCCAAAGTGGACGTTTTGATAGTTCGGGGGTCAAACTGAGCCTTACACGATAGTTGAGGGGCCAAATTAGCTATTTCGCCTATAGACAACATAAGGTACTCCAGTGTTATATTAGGATGAACCAAAAAATGGCCTAATAAATATGAAAATGCATCTTGATCGAGACATGAACTAGTCCGCACCAATAAATAGCCATGTACAAACGACATTACTGCTGGCAGCAGGGTACCCTACACGCGTTTTTTTATTCCGAGAAGACGAGGAATCATCGTGTATAAAAAACAGATGATTATTTTTTTTAGGAAAAGACTGTAGGGAAACCCCTACGGTTAATAACTCAGTCTGAAATTCGCTCCAACTAGAATTCGAACTTAGGACCTGAGAGGTGCCACTGGAGTGACTAGACCAACTGATCTAGCATCCTTTGGCAAAACAGATGATTATTGAGGACAAAACTTCCAAAGATGGGGAAGCATATGGCATCAAACCCGCGTTCCTCCTCTAGCCACTTTGTCTGTAAGGCACTTGTGTCCATTTGCGATATTCGTCCCTAACCATTTTATGTTCATCTGTTTTTAAAATGAGTATTTGAAACTCTACAACTGAAATCTACGACTTTTATTTTGGTCATATAATTTTTTTGAAATCTACAACTTTTATTTTGGTCGTTTCTCCATCCGAGGTTGTTTGTAAACTTAATTTTCGTTGGATGGATGATTTCAAATGAAAAAAAATAACTACAAAGTTGCAGAACCTTTTTAAGATCTACAACTTTTATTTTGATAGCTTCTTATCGTCCAAGGTCCTTAAATAACACTATGACCATAGACTATATGGACTCATTTGGTATGAACTTCTATAAAATCTAGTGAATGAAGTGTTTTTAGCATCAAAATGACTTCAAATTAAAAAAAATTGTGAACTACAAAATTGCATAACTTTTTTAGATCTACAATGTTTGTTTCAGTCGCTTCTCCATCGGCGAGCACTAAGTAGCACTACACACTCAATTATCACTATAGAGCATATGAGCTCCTTTGGTATTAACTCTATAAAACCTTGTGATACATATTTTGACATCCAAATGATCTTAAATGGAAAACACTTTTAACTACAAAGTTGTAGATCTCGTTGAGCACTACAACTTTGGTACAAAGTTTTTGTTCATTGGACCTCATGCGAGAAAGTTATGAAGTTTTTTCGTGTAGCATATCACTATCGGTTCATGGCTAGAACTGACTGTGATAACAGGTAAGAATGTCGATTTTAGCCAAAACCAGCGGTGATGACCCAATTTTACTTTCGGTTTTGGCTAAATCTAATAGTGATATGAACGGATAGTGATAATCCATTTACATCTTTATCGGTAAGTCTTATCAATGCTAGTTTTCGGCAAAAACCAGCAGTGATGCACTATCACTAACGGTTTCTTAATTAAATTCCAACAGTGATGATGCCGGCAGTGAAACTCAATTATGGAATATGTTAGCAAGGAATTTCTAGATTTTATGTCTCCCTGGTGCAAGTGTATTTGATTGTTAAATCGCCAGGTATGATTCACTAATACAAAACTGATTTTGCGATTTTACAAGACAATGCCCTCCCATTAATGGAGGCTTGCACCTCCTTTAATGGCTGGCTGACCTCGCAAATAAATAGCTGTCTTTGTTAATGGTAGAGGCTATCGACTAAGGAAATAAATGTTGCTCTCTCTATTTTTGAATAAATAGATTTCTAATTATTTAAAGTCAAACTTTTCAAATTTTGATCAAAATTCTAAAAAAACCGTTAAGATTTACGACATCAAATTAGTATCATTACATATACCACAAAAGTTATTTTTATAATGTGCTTATTCTGTAGCATAGATGTTATTACTCTTTCTATAAAGTTAGTCAAATTTAAGATAGTTTGACTTATATGAATTCTAGAAATCTATTTATTCAGAGACAGAGGGAGTATGTATATAATGTATAACTTTTTAAAATTAGAAAGTTATAAAAAAATTTAAATCTACTATTTTTGAATCTAGTGAAGGACCGCAGGAATGGAATTAGGGACTTGGTGGGCCCCTGTGAAGGGTGATTGGCCTATTGTTTTCTCTCCGCAGCCAATTGATGTTATCCATCTACTGTTTTTTAGTATTATGTTTCTTTTTTTTCAACCTTAAGACAGACAGTACTATATGACACAATTCTCTATTAGGGATTAGTAATCTTTGCCATTTTATGCAAAAAACGATTGGTTAGGAACTCCAAGATAGTTTATCCTGGAAACTAGTTCATCTTCATCATGAGAGAATGATAGTTATCATGGTGTTCACCTTCTAAAGTGACTTAAAAGCAATCCATGTACCTAGAAGTAGGGTTTTGACTAACGAATTCCATGAGTTTTGGCGAATCAGTGGTTTTGCAGGCATACTCTGGAAACAATGCACTTTTGAGCTATAATACAACATAGAATGCAAGATTGGACGCCACGGCAACACAGGAATAAATCCAGAAGGAACGAGAAGACAACCCACCGAAGCTGGACTGGAGCCCAGCCAAGGGGGACTGGCCGGTCCCACCCTGGACCGACTGGTCTCATGTGGGCCCCGCTCGTGGCCCGCTTCATCCAGGTTGCTCCACCGCGTTTGAGGTTTGATCTCCACCGTTCGCCGAAGTCGGTTTGATCCAATGGCTCACGTTGATTCGCCAAGGCTATAAAAGGAGAGGTAACCCCCCAGGAGGAGGATCCATTCTGAAAAAGAAGAGATTTATCGAGAAACCCTAGTTAGGATCCCAGGAGGTGTCCCTCGAATGGACATACCTATTTAGAGTTAGCATTCCAAGAGAGAGCTAGTTCTATACCTCTAGAAACTAGTTCTATATCAGAAATAGAGAGATAGAGTCAAAGAGAGTTTTGGGGGAAGTATCGGCCTGTCGGTGCTGCCTCTACGGCTTGTATCTGAGATTGCTTTGGAATTGACTTTAGAGTTCAAGTAAGTAACATTGTTTATCTTCTTTTACCGGTTTACGACTCTTTTGAGTACTTTAATCCTTATAACTCTTGGGTTAGAGTAGTATTCGTAGTGTAAGCGTGGTGCTTAGACTTCGTGACTCATAGATGTACCCTATCTTCCGGATTTGGTGGTAGCTCGTGGAGGTGACTTTATAGCTCCGTTGAATCTTATATAATCTACAATCACTTTGGTAGGCCGAGCTGGAGAATAATTGGTAGTTGGGTTACAGTTTTGCCTGTACTCTTCTATTCAATTCCCTAGTGAAACATTCTAGACATATCTTACTTAAGCCTGAATTAGAAGCCTTAGTTTTCTTCTCTATATCCCTATCTTCTACAGTCTTGTTTGCTACTCAGTTGGTTAAGTTGTAGTTTAGATTACCCTCACACATCTTTCTTTGGGTTCGATATTAAAACTGGGTCTATTCATCCGGTGAAGTGCTACATTGTATCCGTGACGCTTACGGATTATTCAAGAAGCATTAACAGATACCAACGGTTGTTATGTGACAGGTAGGTATCTGCTCAAAGTGATCCATATAATTTATCTATGGTTACGTCAAAATTTCTTTGTGGTGAATGATTAATATCGTTAAATATGTCATTTTTATTGTTAAAAAGATAAATATTTTTAATTTTAATGAAATATATAATATATTAATATTTGTGGTGAATGATTAATATTATTAAATAACTTAGAAGTGTTGAGGGTGAAGCAAAATATAAGATGAACAAAAAAAAAAAAATTGTATAAGTCTCTCTTCTCCTACCTAAAAAAGCAGCGCATAATAATGCTTTTCTGTCTCCTCCATTATTTCTTATCTTGGTTTTGTCTCCTTACTATGCACATATTAAAAATTATGACAAGCCTCTCCTCCTACCTCAATAATAGAGGGAGAGAGAGGAAGAGTAAGCCTCCTCTCTCTCTCCTCTATTATTTTTCTTTTTGGTTTTGTCTCCTTATGTATATATTTAGTGTTTACTACTTCAGTTCAAAATATATACACAACTCATTTTCTATGGACTAAAATATAGAAAAAATACTATTAGTACCTAAATCTCTAAATAAATATATTATAAAAGTATATTATATTCTATACATGATCTAATGATATTTTGTGCGTGATGTATGAGGTTGCACAACAAGAACAAGAAGAAACTGATCAACTTAACACAAAAGTGAGACAAGGGTATAGTTGGTGTGTGTGGCGTCGTCCACGTATGATCTGCGCCGACTGCTGGTGCTCAACGTGGTTCTCCACTGCGGCGACGGTGGCAGCGGCCAATACTCTTGTGAAATATCAAGCGGTGTGCGCAACAACAAGGCAACCAACCAACTTGATCGTTGCCAGCCTGTTTAAAAGGGCTCCGCTCGGTAGAAACTCGAATCCGCTACGTGACTTAAACAAAAGGTAAAATCATAAATTCCTGAGTGCTAAAAACTTGCTCCAAGATAAACCGGATAAGCTCAGATGGTCCAATTGATCCGCTGACCATGTAGTGCTAGCTAGTATTGACATTACTCATGCGACTGCACCTACATAATCACATTACTATATTCATGTTACGGGAGATAAAAACTACTTTCCTCCATTGTAAAGTTAAAGTGGACTACCCAAACCAAAAGATCCAGTATGCGGGATGATATTCTAGAGCACAATAGAGCATCTGGAAACATCAATGAGCTCTCTTGTTCAGAGTAGCATGCTTTCTATAGATGGACCGGATCTCCTCTTCTAATCCTTCTATAATCTCCAGCGTAGCTCTATGCGGTTGTACCTGGGATCAATGGGAAAATGTATTTAAGACAACGCGAATATCGAGCAGTGTTTTACAGCCTAGATAAACTAGTATAATGCCCGTGCTAACGCTACGGTTTAATTTCAAGGATAAATTTAAAAACAACTCAACGACAATAATTTTTTCATGATAAACTTGATCTGTAAAACACTTAAATGCATAAAAGGCATAATAAAGTTATGTCTTGTATTAACCATCTAATTTACTATATGCATAAGGTTTACAAGTGAAGCAAAAGCCTTTGCAGAATCTATCTGAGAACCCGACACGAGAAAAATCATTTGAAGCTACAGAGGGAAAAGAACAACACTTTATGCATGCAACTCATCTCCAAGTCACCAAAATATGAATCATGTAGCTGGCACCTTCGCGACCACCATTTGAATGACATATTTATGCTCATTACATCAACACTGTCCTCCCAGTATGACTGCACCATCCAGCCGGAAAATCATATCCATCTTCTCCATAAAAATGTCCCTGCATCACACCTACCGATTTTCACACAAACGTTATTAACAGAATGTACAATTGCCTTTGCATTACCAACACAGGAGAAAGTACAGAGAACACATACTTCTTCTGATATAAACCGGCCATTGCCATGTACCGGTTTGTATTACGCAGGCTATGCTGTGAAGGATTCGCACCTGCAAAAGTGCAACCCCATACTTTTATATTATTGCAAACAAAATAAAATAAAATATGAAGTTCAAAAAAATAAAATGGTTTACCAACATGCCCAAAAATAAAAATACGAAGCACCTGCCCAGCAATATATATTCACACGAGAACTGATAAAATGATTTGAGTATACCCACCGTTAATCACCAGTTCAGCATGTCTTTGTAAACAATATTCTTGGTGCTCTTCCCTGTCAGATCCAATTCCTCTCTTGGTTTAGCCAAAATTCTTCTTGTTGATCTTGATACCCCCTTGATAAACCAACATAAAGCTGTCCATGCGAGAGCACGGGTTCTGGAAGGTAGATCTCCATTATGCAATTTCTGAGATTGTGAGAGGAAACATAAAATGTATATGCCGATTAATTCAGTTGAGCTAAATGAAAGGCACTCTACAGAAGTGTTAACACAAACTGCAAGACAAACTATGTGTAAAGACTCACCTGGTGACCTGGAGGTTCTTCTCCACTGATTTGACCACATGCTCAACCAAATGCATGGAAAATCATTGCTAAAATGAACATGCACAGATGAGAACTGTGCTAATTTAATTTTAGTTAGAAATATTTGTTGGCATCCATACTCATCTGTTTCTCACTGCAAGTCAGCTTGTCTCATCCCTTTCTAAACAAAAACATATAGAGCACTGAGTGAACATATAGCTTCTCATACTTCAGAACCTGAGATTGAAGATCCTCCAAATTTGACATACCTTGGCCTCCGGCAACCACAAGAGCCAGGAACAGAAGGAACCCTCCCAGATCTCTGCAGGGACAAAGAAACAACCTGACATAAGAATCGATGGAATCAATCCGTCACCATTCACCTAATCTATGACCAGTAGGATTTTCCTAAGCTCCAACCCAGCAGAGAGTTGGGCGAACTTACCAGCAACACTCATTGCTAGGCTCATCTTCACGATCCAGGCCAGGCTAGGCCCATCTGTATCTGTAAATAAAAAGGCAAATCGTGAGGCCAGTTGTACAATAAACATTATGTTCAGTTCATATTCAGATCAGAGAAAAACCGAAAAAAAATTTACCAAGCACAGTTACTTCAGACATATATTAGTGGTGATAACTGATCTTGATCCACAACTTACCTTTGAGATTCAATGCCAATCAACTTCGATGATCGGCTTTGGGACATTAAGAGTTTATTCTTTGGAGCACTACTTGTCAAAACAAAAGGGATCCCTGAATCGGCGGACGCGATGAACCTGGGAGTAAATCTATAAGTTCAGCCCAGAGACTTCATTTAGGACACTGAATTTTTCGAGTTCATAAAGCTTATGATAATTGCATAAACCTTTGTTACTTATAAGTGACGTTCCTCAAAGAGGTGACACAAAATAAATGCACAAAAAAATAATTATGATACTATCACTCAATGGGTTTAGACTTGAAAGTAGGACTTATGACGACACAAATCAAATGCATACTCACCAATTACTGGGTGCCTAATGATGTAATGATGACCACTTCCTTGATGCATCCTTTGTTTGATCTAGACAGCTAGGCAGCTAGAACTGAATCACCCGTACTGAGCAACAATTTCAGAGTTTCAGAGGGAGATAACCAAATAATTCAAGGCTGCCTAACATATTACCAAGAGCAAAAAAAAAGAAACATATACAATAATAAAAAGAGAGAGGCTCTACAACAGCTAAGTAAGACAATATAACTACAATATATAAATGCATAATTCAGATAATTCAGTGATATGCGGGGTTTTTTTAAAAACTGCGCAGAGTACGGAAAAAGGAAATATGTAGGTCTGAAATCTTGATTCCACAATGTACGGAAAAAGAAAATATTACTTGTAAGCCGAGTGCGGAGTTTAGGCACGGCGTTTAAGGGAACCCCTAGACTGGTGCCCCACATTTGTTACCTGATATTCTGTAACTCTCAGATTGATAAATGTCAGATTAGTTATCTGAAATTCATAGTCATGGCTGAACCATGTGTCAGGATACTTATCTGATACTCAAAAGCAATAGCATTAGTTACTCATGCCCCTCCTAAGCATGCCTCTCCTGAACATGCCTCGATGACTGGATTTATCATCTCATCAAGAGCATCTGCATCATCCGAAACCAAACCAACATGAGCTCAGGCTAAATTAGTACATGCTACTGGAGCTATAACTACGACTACAAGTAGTTGGACAGCGGGTATAACTGAGTAAGTTTTTCATAGAAGAAAATATTAAAGAATAGGGAATGGAAGATTCTACCACCCAAGTTAAAGCACTATGAACTTAAGACACACGACTCAACTGCCCTAGATTACAATAGTAAGTCCTAACCCCTGCAGTTTGTTCGCACCAATGTCAGACATGACCTTGAGGACAACTTGACAAGTGGACTGCTATCATTTGTTCCAAACAGCAAAACAAAGAACAACCTCATGATGTTCAATTATTACACCACCCATGCTTGTGATTATAAGAATGTGTCTATGGTCATGATTCATGAAACATCATCAATAAACTGATAAATCGAATCGACATGATAGAAGAGTATGCTTCAGTTATTTGGCAACCTACCCAAAGATGTCTAGAAGGGGGAAGGTAGAACAGACGTCGCAGTTCAGCAGAACTATGTGTGCCTGCAAAACAGCAAACCAAAAACAGTAACAACTTTTAGATGACGAAACTTTCTTGATCCAACCGGCATAGCAATGTAGTAGATCCCTAGAAACTCCATCCACTGAATGTGTTCTGAATAGGCAAACACTATTAAAAAAATGACCCACAAAGCATGGCTGCACAGCTTTAGAAATATCCAACTAATCGAATTTCACAATTGAAGCCGACAATTAGGCTATGGCATTAAGTCATTACCGGACTGTCTTCCATGATGTAATCTCTAAAGCTGTAGAGCCCTCCAGCTGACCCGTGAGGCTTATCCTCTCGTAGGTACCTAAAATTGGCGAGACCTGTCAATGGCACCGCCTCTGAAATCTCCAAGCGCACCAAGCCAAACACCGCAGAAGCAAACATCGGGGCACGAAACGAACCCCGACGGGGATCCCGAGCTCGTTGGAGATAGACGAGACATAGAGCGCGAATTCCCTCCTCGTAGAACCCGATGAGGTATATATCGTGTGCGGAGTTGGGGATCTGCAGCAATGGGATCCAAAAGCTTGTTTCATCATCATCACACAAACACCACAATTCGGACAGAGGACAAGGGGCGCCGGAATTGGTGGGTTACCCGTCTGCAGGCGGAGATGGGGTGGTGCACCATGGGCTGGCCGGGCGATGGGGAAGAGCGGCTTGGGCACGTTGGCGGCAGCCGGCCGGAACCGCGCCCCCGCAGAGCAAACCGATCGACGAGAGGGCAGAGGATGGGTTTCCGGCCTCCGCGCGCGGCGCAGATCTAGCAGCACTAACCTTTGGTGGGGCCGCCGACCATGATGACGGGGCGACGACGCTGCTGCTCGAGCCCGCCATGGCTGCCGGGCCGGCACCGGTGGGGGGGAACGGACAAAGGGAGAGGCGCGCGGGCGAGCGTGGCGAGATTTATGGCGATGGGAGGCCGCGTCCGCGGGGCCTTCGGGGTTCGGTAGCACGGGGCTATCCGCGCCGGGCTCGGGGCTGCGTCGGTGGGCGGCCACAAGGGAGCCTGGCGCCTCCGCCCACAAGCAACCCTAGCCCCACGCCCAAAGGCCGAGCCGGCCCTTGTTTTTCCCTGAGCGCCGCATGGGCAGGAGTAGCGGCCGGGCGGAGGGAAGCGTCGCCGAGGCTTCACCGCGCTGAAGCCTTTGATCCCCGACCGCTAGATTTCGCGGGGTTGATTAAGGGCATTAGATTTTTGATAGTGTTGGATTTCTGTGTACATTTCGTGGGTGCACAATGGTTGGAGGCCCTCAGCGGGGACGTTTTTCTCGGGGTGGACGGAGTATAATTTAAGTATGCCATTATAGTAGAGATGAGTCACATAAATGTAAGACAAAACAGCACCTTCTTTTTAGAGCCAACTTGGATCCCGCAAGCTCTAATAAAATCCCTCCATTTATCCTGCATCAGAAATCAGCCAAGGTAACATTTAGAACATATATATATATATATATATATATATATATATATATATATATATATATATATATATATATATATATATATATATATATATATATATATATATAGGAAAATTCCATATATATGGTCATGGGTTCAATCTGTCACCAATCTATCTAAAATCATTACCTTCAGATGCACTGGTTTTCGAACTGATGTTTTGAAATAAGCTCTCTTCACCTCAGTCCAATTTCCAACCCCGCAATCAGATACGCCTTTGACGAGCTTCTTGGCTTCATCAGATGTCCACCGCTTTATTTTTTGTCTACCTCCAAATGTCGTGGCGGCACGATGACATGCAGCAGAAGGTTTGAGCCAACCAAACAGATGGCGTGCCTCTCCCTGAGAAAAAGCAAACAAGAGCAGTCAGCAAGATAATAACTACGACTGGTGGGGGCTAAATTGTTTCCTCCTGGCAGCTCCATTTATGCAATTAACAGTAAAATGTATGCCAAAATGGAAAATTTTTCAGATAGGATTCTGATGTTCCATTCGAACTCAAGGGATTATTTACCCTGTTTAATCCCTTCTAATAGCTCATATTAATAAAGCAACCGTTCAGAAAATGAAATGCACTTTGCAATAAGATTCGACATTTACCCAACAAGATGTTCTTTTCTTGCGACATTCTGTTTGGCCTCTCCGACAATATTGCACTGGTAACAGGTCTGAAACACATAAAGCATATATGAACATATAGAACCCATGGTAAGTTACAGACTTGGCTCTTTGGATAACATGAATACATGGTAATAACTTGTACTCCCTTCGTCCATGAGAGGATTAAACTTTGACTGAAGGTATATAAAAATTACTAACATTCATGATACAAAAGAAGCACCATTAGATTAACTGTGGAATATATTTTTTTATAGTAGACTTCATCGGGGACATGAATGTTATCCATTACAAATTTATCAACCACAAACTAGTTTGACTAGAATAAATCTCATAGTTGCTTTTTTGTGAATGAAGGAGTACCTAATAAGCTTCGCTTGTCATTCCCCATCTCATGGTTTAAAGGCATTTGCTCGGCTTCACTTTCATCATCAGCAAAGACTGAATTAGATTTATCTTCCAACTGACATGAAAAATATAAATAATTGTTAACACTAGCTTCTTATCACATATCCATTTATTTAAATACAATGTTATAATAGTCGTTAGATAAAATTGCAAAGGAGATCTTCAGTCCCGGCCGTACATTACCATGCATGAGTTAAACTTTATTGATGACATTGATCAATATTGTATTTCTTTTAGTTAACAGATATAAGCCCATCTAGTCTAGATTCATCACAAGTCAATCGTTTTCTAACCTTTGATAGGATATGTGTATAAAGTATGTGAAAGTACATTTCAGAACATAACAAATCTAGTAATTTCAATCATGTATTGTCAATTTTTATATAACTTTTTTTATGTGTGAAAGTGCATATATTTGTGATTGAATGAACTAATATTTAATTTCCAAAGAAAACTAATCAAGGCATTTTCCTAGCATGCATGTTAAGAGGGCATAACACTCTTGTTTTACGGATATAACTGAACCGTATTTTCCATAAGAAAAGGTTTCCAAGGTTTGTAATATCCGATAATACTTTATTAGATTCCAATATCGTACCTTTAACCTCTCACAGTCAAGTGGAAAACCTGCAAAAGAATCTTCATAAATTTCCAAGCCAAGTAAATACGACAAGTATAAAAGAAAGAGAACAACCAAAGATTGATGGTAGTTGCTTCTCATCCCGGGGCTCGAACCATAGTAGTTCAATTTCATTATCCATCTACCATGAAAATAAATAGATGATTTTAATCAGGATAAGGCTAGAGAAAAAAGAAGGCATGTAATTTATCTAGACCTACTCCTTCCTATTATTAAACACCCTTGTTTTATGTTCACCATTATTGTAGTTAAATAGAACTATTTTGTATTTTTACTAATATAGTTAAGTAGGACAATTGAAGAAAACCAGATGCAAAGGAAGCCACATATAGCTTAGAGGGAGGGCACATATAGTTTGTATAGGTTTTTACTGTAAGAGGATGTTTGGATCCTTCCATTTTGGGAGAATTAGAATCTACTTAATAATCTAGGCTATTTGCTTGGAATTTGATATTCCATAACTTTTCAAAATTCACAGATAAGTCTATCTCAAATTCATAGGATGAGGGATGAAAATTGATTCTGTAGATCAACTTGCTATATTTCTACTTCGAAATTTATAACATGCTTTTTAACTTGCTCCCATACAGTATAAATACAACAATAAGTAGATCTCTCGTATGACTCACAATAATATACAAATATATTCTATATACAACTATATTAGATTAATTAATTAATATGTGTTTAAGTTATGATCATTAAAATGAATTCAATTATAAGGATCCAAAACGGGGCTAAAAGAAATTAGCATCACTATACTGTGTCTTTTAATAAATGACCCACATTTCGTTCGGTGCTCCATATGTATCTTGAGAATGCAAAAATGAGAAGAATTAACTTGTGTCTTTGATAATTAACAGCAATAGTACCACTTGTGCTAGCAGAGCGGCACGCAGCCAAATAATCAAATTAGCATCTCTAAAGGTACCACAAGTGTCTAACCTCCCCACCGATGTTCTTATAGCACATAGTATTAACAGTCCCTCAGTCTGACCCATCTGCGGCCCTGGCAGGGACCCGACGCATCCGGACAAGTGGTGGCGTTCGGGGTTTTTCAGGTGTGACCGGACGGCGGAAGACTGGACGCTCCGATGCCGCGTCCGGCCATGGGGAGCTGGCGTGGTTGAGCCGAGCAGAGAAGTGACCAAACGCCGGTGCGTAGGTCAAGAGCAGCGGACGCGTCCGGTCGCAAAATGGAAGGTTTGGAGCTCTATGAGTTTTGACCGGACTCGCGAGGGCGAGCGTCCGGTCAACTAGAGGATGCGTCTGGTCATCGCAGCTAGGAATAGTAGAGCGCGCGCGTGAGGGCCTCAGCAGCGGACCTATCCGGTCGTTGCACCTGACGCGTCCGATCGAACTTAACGGCGCGGTGTCGTAGCCCTTGAGATCGAACGGGCAAGGTGGAATGCAGTGCCACATGGGGGCCATCCTTGGAATGGACGCCGCAACCGAACACGTCCGGTCAGCCCGTCTTCAACGTCTGGTCAATGCTGTTTCTAGGCTTGTTTGTGAGCAATGGCTAGGTGCTTTGGTGGGCGCCTATATAAGTGAATTGGCCGGCTCTAGGGAGTCTTTCTTGGCACTTTAACATACTTAACATCCCTTAGAGCTAGTAAACCATCTTCCTCACTTTGTATGCCTCTTGATTGATCTATGAGTAATTGGGAGAGCTTCTAGTGCATTTGCCTTGTGATTGAGCATCTAGTGGCACTAATGAGCTTCTTGCTGCGTGATTGCTTGTTAGTCTTGGTGGTTGCCACCACCTAGACGGTTGGAGCAGCGAGACCGGAGTTGAGCAAGCTTGGAGATTATTCTTTGCCACTCCGGAGGTGTTGTGAGAGGTTCTTGACCTTATCCCCGTGAGAGATCGCAAAAGATACTCTAGTGGAATACTCGTGACTTGTGTTGCCCTCATCTTGTGATAATTCTTGCGGTGCCCATTGGAGGCTTGGTGTGGTACCAATGAGCCATCGAATCCCAAGTGAGTGTACTGTCACAACGAGGAGTAGCGTGTTGGCAACCACGTGAACCTCGGTAAAAAAGTCCGATGTTCATTTGGGATTGATCCATTGAGATCATATTTGGATTTCATTTGATGGATTGGATCATCACCTCGAGTATTCATTGTTGATCAAGGAGATTGGTACGACATCCTAAAGACACGGTTTGCATCTCTCGGTTCTCTCATTGCGATTACTCTTGTGCAAAGTAGTGCATTAGTGTGTGTAGAGTAGTTTGATTGCTAAGGACATCACTCTTAGTATGCCTAGCGTATTAGGATTGTTAGAATTGGTTAGGTTGGATTGCAACCCCTTTAGGCTAGCGCAAAACTTGCTTCGCCATTTAGTCTACTAACCGGTTTGTTTAGTGTTTTGTAGAAATTTTTATTAAACTATTCACCTCCCTCTAGCCATTTTGGACCTTTCACGGTGAGACAATTCCACTGAAAGCTGAAACAAATACAAAAGTAGAGAGACAACAAGTCAGGGGACGCTCTATAAACCCCCCTCAAAATATTTCTCTCTCTCTCTCTCTCTCTCCATGAATTTGGTATACCAAAGCATTTTCCACTTTCCTAATCCTAGCTCTCTCACTAGCCAAAGAACAGAGCTCTCTGTCTATTGCATAGATGGGGAAGAAACCATATAGTAGCAAGGTTCAGAGTGACCTCTGGAACTCGAGATATACAAAGCACCAAGAGTTTTCACAGTCGTCAATCTCAACACACGGCCTCTTCCAGACCTCACTAGTACAAAACTTCTATTCCCATCTTGGGGCCTCTACAAACTCACAGAAACTGGGAGCCACAAATGGAGATGAAACACGCCGTGCCCTGTTGGTGTCTGCGTGCTTCTCCCTGTTCCGGCCCTCTGCAAGCTCTACAGCGCGCGATTGCTCTCTGGGTCTGGTCGCACAACCTTTGCGCCGGGACGCCGGCGCGGCTACGCAACCGGCCACAGCGCATGCTGTAGGCTGCATCACTGTATTGCTACCCTCGCCGGCTTTGGCGTGCGCAAGCGCAGCTAGCGGCTAGCGCCCTGGCCGCACAAAGCGAAGCGCCTCGCCGGGCCGCGCATGCAGCTAAGGTACTTTAGGACACGATGCAAGGCTGACGCGGCGCCCGTGTCATGTCTTCTCTGCCTTTGCCGCGCGCGCGAGCTAAATGGCCCGGCACAAGAGCCGCGGCCGCGCGGCTGCCGGAACATGGCAAGGCCCACGCCGCGCTGCGCACCATGGCCGCTTCCTCGCCGTCTTTGCCAAGGCCCAAGGGCGATGCTACGTGGCCACACAATAGCCTGCACCACCGGCGCGACCACCGGACCACGCCACGGCGTACGCAGCCTCTTGCCGGTTTCTCTGCAGGCTCCGCGCTCGCGCAGCTATAGCATGACGCGACACACCGTGCGCGCTACCCTGATCAGCAGACCCTTTTTTTATTTGAACATCTGACCAGTAGAGCTTGCCCCGCAAGCGCCGGACAGAGAAAGGACGTAAAGAAACTGAACACTTCATCTCGGGCTTGTTCGGCTCAAAAAAACCCCAATCTACATGGTTTGGGATGAATTATACTCAGTTTAAGACCCAAACTGAGTTTAATCTCACCCAAAACCACATGGATTGGAGTTTATTTGTTCATAACCAGCTGACAAATATACCCCAATCCACATGTTTTGGGAGAGATTGAGTTCCCTCCTAAAGAATGTGGATTGATGTTTATTTATGTAGAGAAAGAAAAGCTTAATCTGGCAGCAACAAAACAACGCAATAAAATTGGGATTACCTGGATTGCATTCGGGAGCCACAACTGCTCGTTGGCAAGATCTCCCGGTCCTTGCTCCAATGAAAGCACCGGAAGATCCACCGGCGGCAAGGGGAACTAGAGGTCCGTCTCGCCTCGGCGTTCAGCCAGCTGCAAACCATGGATAAGCCATGTCACAGGTAGAACAGGAGAGTACGAGCCACAAACAGAGAAGATCGATTCACCAGTCTCAGACATTGTGGGATGGGCGATGGAGACGGAACCATATGCACGGAGGAAACAAGAACAGAGACGACTGATGAGGAGCAGAGTTTGCAGCACGCATATTTGAAGACAGTGAGGAGGCTCGACCTCCACCACGAGGGAGCTCAGAAGGCAGTATGATAATTACTTCTAGAGAACTGTGCAGATGGACTTAAATGGGATTCTTTTTTTTAATGTACTTCAAAAACAATGACCTTTGAGTTTTTCAAGAAGTCAATCAATTTTAAGTTTGACTAAATCTATATAAACTAGTAATATCTACTAATTCTATGTTATTAAAATAACTATCATTAGATAATTATAAAATATATTTTTTAAAATAACCTCTCTTATCTCAAATTAAATCAACTTCTAGGGTTATTCTAAATCAAGCTATTTTGGGTTTCGTCAAATTTAAGATAGTTAGTTTAACTTTGAATGATTTTAGGAATTAATTTATTATTTTTGTGATGGAAGGATTTTTTTGAAAACATAAATGTTAATACTAATTTTGTATAATTTAGTTAAACTTAAATTTGATTGATTTCGTGAAAAAACGTGATGCGCTTTTTTTAGACAGGACTATGTCAAACGGCTTGTTGTGTTAGTTCAAATATTATATTTTAGCTCTTTGCTTTGATGCGATAGTATTCCTTGAATTGCCAGTTACAAAACGTGTATATGCATTTTATCACTAAAAAATATATAAATTTTAGCATGCTACTCCCTCTGCTCCAAAATATCTATCGCTTTTGTTTCTCAAGAAACAATTACCGACAATTTTATAAATAATAAATATCATCGTTTAGTATCATAATTAGTATCATCACAAGATCTTTGAATCTAGTTTTTTAACAAATTTATTTAAAGATATAAATATTGCAGGTATTTTCTATAAATCGAGTCAAACTTGTGGCACGAAACCCGAAAACAACTAATAATTTGGAACGGAGGGAATACACATTTAGTTTTTTATTTGCCTACTTTTAAGAGCATCAGCAAGAGTTTTCAAACACTTACGGTCTAGGATTTTTGGCTAGACTGAAAAAACACGTCAACAACTCTCAATATCAGCTCCCAATCATTTAGGAGTTGTGAAAAACGAGCCCCTCGCATGGAAAAATATGCATGGTTGCGCTATCCCGGATCCTGCTCGTGCTAGGGTTTCTTGAGCGATCTGCTCTTTTGTGCCAAGGAGTCATTGATGTGACATTTTCCCAGACTTTCTTCTTCCTTGCGCCATAGACCAGGCATCGTCCTGAAAAAGTTTTTTTTTTGATAAAAATCGTCCTGAAAAAGTTGATCTTCACCGCCGCTAACCAAGGGAAGAGGTAATCCCTTTGTTTACTCTTTAACTTTGCTCTAAACTTGTTTTGGCCACCCTAGGCACTCCATCTTCCCGCAGAAGCCGCTAGGAGGGCCATGGCCGTCGGTAGCCACATCTAGCCAAGCCACTGCTGATTTGAGCTGTACCCTGGATCGCTATGGCCGGCCACACTAGTACAAAAATGATTTTGCGAGGCGGTACCATTTTATTAACTGCGGCGTTCAAAAATTCAACCGCCATGTAAAATACCTGAGGACTAACTGTGACGGTTGTTTCTATTAACCGTGACAGTTACAATTAACTATCTCGCAAAATCAATTTACGGTGGCAGTTGAAAAATAACCGCCACCTAAAATCAATTAACCGAGACGGGCCTTATAAGAGGCCCACCATAGAAAATAACCTTATTTTCTGTGGCGGGCCTTCTATGTCGCCCGCCACGGTAAAACGGCCCAAGGCCCATAGAAAAGACCTGAAGGCCTGTTACTAGGGTCACACACACACACACACACACACACACACATATATATATATATATAGGAAAAGGTTTTCCTACTCCCAGGAGTAGTTACTCCCATCTTTAAAACAACATATTGCGTATGTGTTTATACTTGTTTATCACTTTGAGTATGTTTATATACTCATACTAAGATACTTCAAATCTTCCTACGTAAATTTTTTTTAAAAAAACCCATACTTTTTAATATATTACGAAAATACCAATGACTATAGTATATAAAACAAGTATAACCACTTGCTCTATATATGCATGAATACTTGACATATATACTACCATAGATGATCTAGTATGATTATATACTTCGTGTATATACACTTCGTTTGGTCATATGTACCTTAAATCTAGAGATATTAACATGGGAGTAACTAATTCCTAGGAGTAGGATGGAATTTCTCTCTCTATATATATGTATATAGGAAGAGGTTTTAAATCTAGAGATATTAATATAGGAGTAACTACTCCCGGGAGTAGGATGGAATTTTCCTACACACATATATATATATATATATATATATACCCACACACAAACATATACATACACTTAGGGTTTCTCGTTCCTCAACCATCTCTTAAACCTGCGCTCCTCCCTCAGTCTCCCTCTCCCTCTCCCTCTAGCGCTCCTTTCCCCTTCCTCCGGTGCTCCTCTCCCCCCTCTCTTTCTCCCAAAAGCAGCGGTGCTCGGCACGCAGGGCGGATTGAGGTGCTTTGGGCTGGGGGGCGGAGATGCGGCGGTGCCCGACGCAGCGGGATAGGGGGACGTAGCGGCGCCCGGGCGTGGAGGCGCGGGGCGGGCGCCCGACGCCGCAGCGCCGGGCGACACGGCTTCACCCTGCCCGAGGCATGGCGGCGAGCGACCGGGGCGCGTGGTGGCACTATGGTGCCTGGGGCGTGGGACGTGGCAACAAGAGGGTGTGGAAGCTTGCAGCGGCGTGCCCTCTCTCCTCCCTTCGACGGCGTGCAGCACTCTCTCTCCTCTCCCTCCAGCGGTGTGTGACATGGAGCGGCCGGATCTGGTGACTGGCCGGCTGGATCCAGTGAGCGCCGGCCAAATCCGGTGAGTGCCGACCGGATCTGGCAAGCGGAACGGCGCCGCATGAATGGGCTCAGCGGGCTTGTACTAGGTTTTTTCATTTTTTTATTTGATTAACCGTGGTGGTTAAAGTAACCGCCACGGTTAATCATGATTAACCATGACCCTTGCTTCGTGGCAGTTACTAAAACCGCTAGAATTAATCTATTTTGACTGTCACCGTTAATGTTGGTTACCTTAGTTGGCCATGCCTGGCTGGCCTTGGTTGCTATCGTGGCTAACCGTTGGCTGCCCTAGGTTGGCCTTGCCTGGTTGTGACTGGCCGAGGCTAGATGGCCCTTGTTTCCATCCCATGGCCGGCTGCTGGCTGGTTGTGGTCGGCAGTGGTCGGCTATGGTCGGGCATGGCGGACTGCTAAGCGGCCATGGCCTGGCGAAAGGCGGTTGTTGTTGGCTGATGGATGACCATGGCGTGGGCAAGGTCAGATATGGTCTGCGAAGGATTTTCATCATGATTGTGAAGATTATTTTAGTATAAACGAGTGCCAGAATCGTGCTCGTGTGCAAATGCTCGTGGTTGCTTGTCCTTGAGAAGGGGCCCGGTCCTCCCCTTTTATAGCCGAAGGGGAGGATAGGGTTTACAAAGAGTGCCCGTGTACATGGAAGAGGCCGTGCGCTCCTCTCCTCCCTCATCAGAGGCCTCGGAGCCCGCCGCCTTTCTTATGCCGAGGTCCCAGAGTGGGCGCTGGTGCTGTAGAGCCTAGTCGCTGCCGTGAGTAGTCACGTCCCCTTATCCTGACGACGGAGAGGATGATTGTCCCTGTAGAGGTTGATGGAGAGGCCAGGGGGCGTATCTGGCCCCCGTAGCGTGCTGTAGCTTTGACTTACTCCAGTTCCAAGGCTCAGAGGGCCTGCTGCCGTACGCGGGACGGTTGGCACAGGAGAGAGCCGTCATCGGGGCAATCGCTGCCCATCCAGGGCTCAGAAAACTCGGGAGGGACTGTTGTTTGACCGGTGTCCCAACCGACCTGACTCCCGTACGGAGGATGACTCCGGATGACGGCCCCTGGCGTGGCGGCACCGCCTTGAAGCTTCGGTGACTTGACCTGGCAGCAGGGTTAGGCTACACAGTGTCCCACAGTGGCAGGCCTGGCCTCCACTGTGGAGGATAACATAATCATGAGCGCGGGTGAGGGTTATGACAGGACAGTTCCTATCCCCTGCCAAGGGATAACGTTAGTCTGACGGGAACTGTGGGAAGGCGGGCAGCAGATATACGTCAAGTCAGAGGCCTGGCTTGATCAGGAAGTGCAGCGCGCCCCGTCCAAGGCCTAGGCACGGGGGGCTCAGGCGGGACGGAAGGCGTGTGTTCGTCCGAGGTGTCTACGTAGAGGGCTCGGGCGAGGTGGAAGGCGCCCGTCCGAGGCCTCAGCGGGGGGGCTCGGATGGGACGGAATGTTAGCGCCCGTTTGAGGCCTCGGCGGGGGAGGCTCGGGCGAGGCAGAACGTTAGCGCCCGTCTGAGGCCCTGGCGGGGGAGGCTCGGACGGGATGGTGAGCAGTTTGCTGGGCCTTGGCGGGCCGCGTTTTGCTACTATGCGGCCTGGTTTTGCGTTCGTTGGGCCTGATTGTTTGGAGGGCCTTTATTTTGATACCCGACAGTAGCCTCCGAACCTTCGAAGGAGTAAGTAAACTCGTTCGGAGGTTGTGGCCTTAAGCTAGGTTTCTGTTAGGCGTTTTGGGCTTTCCTACGTTGGGTGCGCGCAAGCGCACCCAGCGGGTGTAGCCCCCGAGGCCTCGGAGGAGAGTGAGTGATCCTCCGAGAGCTTGTACGTGTTTAGTGAGGGCGCTTGCTTGTCTCGGAGGCTATGTTCTCCGGCGGGGGCGCGCGAGCGCACCCACCGGGAGTAGCCCCCAAGGCCTCGGTGGAGTGTGGGCACTCCTCCGAGGGCTCGCGTGTGTTTTGGTTGGGGTGTTTTCACCGTTTGCCGAGCCCCCCGGCCCGTCGGCTCGTCCGGGAGTCTGGTGAGTTAGTTGACGTTTCCTAGCCTCAGCCTCTGCGCTGGGGGAGCCCCCGAGCCCCGTTCTGGTGTGGGGCAGCCGAGCGGTACTTGGTCGTTAGTTTTGTCCGCACCTCTGCATCCCTTCCACAGGGAGGAGGGTGGATTTCACCATGCTGTCGTCGACAAGTTTCGAACATGGCAAGATCCGGTGAGCTGTTAACGGGTAAGTCCAAGTGGAATGCCTGTGCCCCGTTTGTTAGGGGTTGGCTAGGCCTGGAGGCGCATCCCATTAGAGCCTGCAAGGTGTGTCTGAGGCGGGGCCCGGATCCCGTCCGCTAGGTTCCGAGGGCTCGGTGCACTCCCACGCGGGATCCCCTAACTCTCGATCGCCTCGCCGGCCTCGCATTACCGACATGGGGACGGCCCGCCGCCATGCCAGGCTAGGCCGTGTATGAGACCGTCCGAGCCATCCCCGACTCGGTGGCCCGAGGCGCCTGTCGAACCCTGCGGTGGGCCAGCCTCCGAACCCCCCGGATCGTAAATGGGCCGTCGCCTGTGCTCCTTCACGGGAGGAAATCCTATGGTTCATCCCGACGCGGGGATGTGGGTGCGCCTTTTGAGGCGCCCTTCTCGAAGCGCCCGGCGCCGTGGCGCCGCCGCTGCTGGGGAGAAGTGGCGGGCCCCCCACGCCCAAAGGCGGTTGGCGCCGCCGTGGCGTGTTCGTGGGTCCCATGCGGGACGTGACGGTGGCGCGCCACCGCGGGCTGCCATCGCGGGCCACGCGCGGGGCGCCAGGCCCGGGGCTCGCGGAGCCGGATCTCCTATGGGGGATTAACCCTGCAATGCACGTGTGTTTTCCTAACCCCGTGTGGCTGTGGCCGCCCGCGCGCGGGCGCCTCAGGCTCCGTGTGAAACATAATCGAGTAGGGAGATACGCATTAAATGCTGGTAGGTGAACGGGCTAGGGTTTTACCGGGTATAAATAGCTGGGCGGTGGCAGCCGCTGGCCCTCCTCCTGTTTCTCCAGCCATTGCCTCTGCTCTTGCCATCGTTGCTACCGGGAGTTTGCTCGAGCGCCGCCGAGAGGGGAGGAAGAACAAAGGGAGAGATAATCTTGCCACGTAGCCGCTCAATCCAGCCTGCCTTCCTGATGGCGCCGAGGGTTGAGATCATCGGCACGGAGGACTGGGAGTCGTGCTCGGTCACGGAGGCTGAGCTGGCGGCGCTGGCGGAGAAGCCGTGTCCGCTCCGACATCCAGACGCCAGAGTGGATCGTGCCGCCGCCCGAGCACCAGTTTCTGATGCCACCGGAGGGATACGTCGTGAGCTTCACGGCGTTCCACAAGCGTGGGTTTGGCATGCCGGCGGGCCGGTTCCTCCGAGCGCTCCTGGAGTATTACGGCCTGGAGTTGCACAACCTCGCCCCCAACTCGATCACACAGGCGGCGGTGTTCGTCGCGCTGTGTGAGGGCTTCCTCGGCGTCGAGGCCCATTAGGACCTCTGGCTCTACTTCTTTGAGGCCGCCCTCTTCTTGAAGGCTCCCAAGGGGTCGGAGAAGGGGAAGAGGCTAGCCGTCCGAGCTGGGAGCTGCACGTTGCAGCTGCGGGCCCGCACTCGGGATTCCTACATCCCGGCGAAGCTCTCGTCCTCCAATCACGGCTGGCACGCGAAGTGGTTCTACCTCTGGAACGACCACGGCCACCTCCTAGCCTACACCGGGAAGTCGATCGACGCCGAGCCGCCGTCGTGGAAGCAGGAGTTGATCCCGGAGAAGGTGACACCGCTGAGGAAGGTGTTCACTGCCTTGGCGCGTCTGACCCAGGCGGGATTGGACGCATCGGGGGTGATCGCCCGCTTCCACCAACGGCGGGTGTTGACACTCGTTAGCGTCAACTTTTACTAGGGCTTTTTACCCGAATGAAAACAAGAAAACACACTAGTCTAGGGCTTTATCGACAAATTCCACGAGTTTTGCATATTACGTATTTTCGGGGTGATTTTTTAGAAAAGCGAAAAAAAAGAGGGATTCTAGTGCAAAATAAGCACAAAAACTTATACGCCACGGAAATATCACGATTGGGCTCAGGTACCATCTAGAAGACACCGAAAGCAACGGGACCCCGAGAGGAGAAAAAGTGGGGCCGGCCGGCCCCACCTTGGGGGCCGCCCGGCCCCCCGCTAGGGTTTCGGCCCCCCTTCTGGAAGCTTCCTCCACCGCCTATGAGGAGTCATCTTGGCCCTTGGTTACGTCGGTTTGATCCTGCGGCGCACGTCGATCCCACCGGGCTATAAATAAAGGGGTAGACCCCCTCCCTAAAGGCATCAAGTCATTTGGAGATCCAGCCATCAAGAGCCTTCTCTAGTTCATCGAGCCTCTCTAGTTCATAGCTTTAGCCTAGTTAGATTAGAAGTAGAGAAGAGTTCTAGTTCTTCGCCGGGATCCGGCCCCGGGGCGTCATGTCGGAGAGCGGAGTTCGGTATAGTTCTAGTACTTTGCTCTTATTGTATTCAATATTATGATTCGGGCAACATTGTTCTTAATCTCTTATATATTCTTAATTGTAATAGTCATTGTCTACTTTGATTATATGTCTAGGATAGTTGGTTTGATCTTATTGAATTCATGTAATTGCTCAGTATAGCGTTTACCCAAGCGGTCATTTGGGTAGATGGTAGACAATATGTAGACGTGGCATGTCTAGATATCTTGTTTATCTGCGCGAGTGCACCCCGACGTCTTAGGGACGTGTGGTAGTCCGCGCAGTGACAATTTGCGTTGGTTCCTCCGTAGTCCACCCCCCGCACGTAGGACTAGCATGGGCACGGTCGCGAAGGAGGTGACCCTTGTGTCTTAATACCCTCATTAGTTGATGCCTCTTTACATGTGATAATGATATAGGGTTAACTTAACAATGATTGCTAGATGTAGTTGCACTAATTAGAGTTATTCATTAATGTAGTTATAGAATTACCTTAGTATTTATTCCTGAGTTTATCCATTGGCTAGCTATTGTTATGACTAGAAGAGCTCGATGTTTATCTATTTATGATGACTGATCATTATTATTATTTATCATATATATCTTTTATCACGTGACTTATCCCCTGTTATGAGTAGGATTCTAGTTATGGTTTGCCTTTCACATCAATAGTATAAGTTATAGTTTATAAGTCCTACATATAGACCTTCCAAAGTGGTATAAATATAAATCGATAACCTGGTAGACTTCTCTAGGTAAAATGCTACAACGGTATAATTATTAAAACTGCAGAACCCAATTAGTTTATATTCTTATCTTTATATTCATATCTTTTATTTTTCTGCCTAGTCATATTGAATACATGTAATTCTATAGTTATTTCTTAAGCAATATGATTGAGGATGACAACTTAATTCATGCTTAGGAATGATAGTGATAAATAGGTGGCTAGTTGCTAATGACAAGTTAATTATATACCGACTATTTCCGACGTTGTTGCTAGGGGTAGAATTTATCTACGCTTTTTAGTAGTGACGTTAGAAATGCCAACAAGCATTTTTGGCGCCGTTCTTGGGGAAGGTAGCTAGGCAATTAAGAACATTGATAGACTTATAATTAAGCATGTGATCGAAATAACCATTAACCCCTACTCAAGCAGGATTACCCTTGTTTGTCTACTTTAATATCTTATGCAGGGTAATAAACGACCGGTTTACGACCTTCCGGCATGCCCCTATAAAATAAAAATAAACACAACAAATCCAATGTTGGAGAAAAAGGTCAACGTCACAGCACTTTAATTCATATCTCAAGTGACGGGGAACATAGATGTTGCATCACTCATAAATTCTATCATGTGAGTCATGGTAAGTATGACCAAATAAAGGTGAGAAAGTCTTGCTCATGGACTTTAAATTTGATGAGTCATTATCTTTTGCATTTCACTGCATGTTTACTTTTTTACCATCCAAACGTCCATTTCATTTAGTTTAAAGTTTTTCATCCATAACATGTTTAGTTCTATTCATATATCCATCCCAACTTGCATTCTTATAAATAACTTTAAAAGAAAAAAAACTCACTATAATCATGCTTTTTCATCTCTACTTGAATAAACTTCTACAGTACTTTCATGCTACTTGTATTTGCTATAGTATGTTTAGGTTTAGAAGTATCTTCATACACCTTTAAAATTGAGCATTGACTATTTTTCTAAGTTAAAGTAGACATGGTGTCTAGTTTAATTTTTGAATCATAAGGTGATTTGATCTTACTTCTAAAAGGTTTTTGAATTAAGCAAGGTGCTTAGGTTAAAATCCTTTCCTGATTCAAATTGGACATGAGTCTATGTTGATTCTTGAGCCGATAATACACTTTAGTAGATACTAGTTATTTTGTCCGACTAACCCCTATAGGAGAATTCTCAAATTCAATCAGGGTAAGTGAAGAAAATAATTCACATATGAGATGAATCAAGGCAGATGATAACTTTGCACAAGAAGTCCTCCTTATGAGTATTAATATTTATTTATCTTTTGTTACAAGTTATCTTTGTCTTGAACCATGCTAGATTGCAACAACAACATAAAACACGATAGACACAATTTATGCTAAATAATCTTAAACCATATATCATCTTGGTTAGCATAAAAAAGAAAATCACAATAAAAAAAAGAAGTAGTATGGACAACAAAACCTGTATTTCAATCTCGCTATTTCCTCGGGTATGTGTCCATTAACATTTTGCAGGAAAGAACAATGCTAATCTATTGGAAAAGAAGTTTTCAATTTCATTGAATGGTGAAAAGGCGAAGAATAAAAGAAAGGCCTTGATCAGCAAGACCATAAGCTCTCACTAACAGATGAACCCGAACCCTCCTCTTTCAAGTAAGTTCGTCACCACTTACTTAGAAGGATGAAGATATAAGGTACGTTTGTCCAAATCTCATGCAACAAGTAACTACAATTAACATCTCATACCATGTTGCTAATTTGTCTTGGTCATTTTTACCCTACGTCATGCTCAAACCTGACTTGCTAATATATATAATAAAATGCTCCTATGGTTCACCATACATATTCTTGGTTCTATATGAATAAATACCTTTAGTCCTATAAACTTCCTTATTCTATTATAAGTATGCTTTAGAATATTACTTAGACATTATGAAAATCAAGTGCATGCTTATATAAGAATTTAGTTGTACATATAGACTAACTCCTCCTACATAAAAAAAATATTTAGATCATATGAGGAGACTATTCGTAGAATCAATTCAAGGTTAAGGGTATACTTCAAAATAATATCCTTGCTTTAACCTTGATGGAAAAATTTTGAAATAGTGGTGAGTCGTTGAAAACATGAGCTATAAATTAATCTTTAACTCTTAGGCAAATACTATCCGTACTTTGATAAATAGTATATTCCTTCGGGTATGTGTTGTCCACTAACCCCTTACAGAGAAGACATAATGAGAGAAGCAGGAGGTCTGAAGAGTGAGAAAGGAGTACAACATTCAAGACAAAATGCTAATGAATAACCCATGATATAAGAAAAAAAGAGAGAAGACCATTGAACTTCATTTACCCTTCATCATGCTCTAATAATGGAGGTAACATCTTAAGATAAGTGGTCAATTAATTTCCTCTTGGTCCTGGTATGCAATAAATGAAAATACAACCATGTTATAGTTACAACTTAATTTGATCAACCTAATTAAACTTAACATGATTTATTCTCTAAGTTTATTCATAGCACCATTCTCTTAATCTCAGTCTTAACCAAGTAATCTATAAATACTTCATCTATTATTCTTGATATATTATAAAGATGAACAGTCTTTCTAGTGGTTAAGTAGCTTTACTCTTTATCTCACAAGTTTAAATGTCCTATTTATACTTCTAGTCCTCTCACCCATGATAGGAATAAACAATATGAATAATATCAATCTTATTGTGCCCAAGGCTAGAGGATGAATAAATTTCTGGTTCTGTTGGTGTTTTTCCACCAGTAGAGCCCATGCACTTGATCTCTACCTTGTCTTTATGGACAGAACACACTTGAATTAAAGTGTGGGGAGACAATCCCCCGAATTCTCTAAGTGAAAGTTCTCAACTATAATAATGATGCACATAAGATTGACTTCGAGATGCCTATAAAAGAAAGAAGGCGGCACCGCCATTGGGAGCCACTAGTGGAGGCACCACCTCAATCTTTACCCTCAGGAGCAACTCGAAGTACTCAATGAACCACTGCAAGGAGAAGTCCAGTTCAAAGGACTAAAAACATTGAACCCTCGCCGTGAGGTAACATCGGTAGTTATCTATATTTACTTTCTTGCATCGTATGATTTATTCTCTCTTTAGCATGACTACTTTTCTATATTAGCAATGCATAGAAATAATAAAAAAATAAATAGTCTTGCATTAGGCTACATTCATGTATCTTAAAAACATTAAGCCCCATGTGAAACCCTTATAGTATAAAAACGTAGGAGTTCTCCTTTGTGGTGGCATACTGAGAATAAAAATATATATATCATGTATTTGCACTTTATGCATATAAACCCATAAAATCCAAAAAGATTAAGCGAGCATCCTGCTGCAATCTTTGCTATCTTAAAAATACTTTCAAACCTTCACAACAACCAATCCTCTAAAAAACGGCTAATCATTAATGTTTTCTCCTAATACTTGTTTCACGAGTTTTGGTGTTTTGTGAGAGCTTTCTGCAGATGACTCCAAGAGCCAGCTTACCTAGGAATATTCATCTTCATCACTTGAAGTACACCTTTCCGACATGCAGCTGACCCCTGTGTAAAGGAAGTAACTTCTTGGGTGATGAGATTGAAGTATTCCTGGCAACACTTGCTCTTATAAGCATGAGCTCCTCTGTGAGGACCACTCAGCTTCAACGATCAACCATAAGCAAACTTCTAGCTTGGGGGAGAGCATCCCCTAGTTATCAGCATGGTTAGAAGCAAAAGAGACAGAAATGAGATGGAAGGAGGCACGTGCGGCATCACCACGAAACGGGGAGTTGACTGAGGTTACCTCAGACGATGAACCCACTGAGTAAGTGTTCTCCTCTATCTAAGTCCTGTCGGTAGACTTTAAATTCCGTACCCTAGCCATAAGGTTAGAATGGTAGTTATCTCATTAAATGCATTTGCAATTTATTTAGTAGCATAATTTTGTTTACACACTAAAAGATATAAAAACAATAAAAATATTTACTGCATTACTCATGGCATCACAAAGCCTCATATGGATACCTTATGGTATTTTTCCGAAGGAATATCCATTTGTGGTGGCATAAAATAAAAAAATAACAAAAATAATAACATTCATATTTAGATTCTTGCATCATAAAAAGAAAATTCAAAAAAGAGATAAAAGTGAAATCCTCGCTTAAATTAGGCAACATTAAAGATAGCTCATAAAGGTGATCAATTACTCTTTGGCTGACCACTAACCCATTATTAAATTCGAGCCTCGAGTTTTGGTTTTTCTTTTTTTTGGAGTATTTATGCAGGAGGAACATAATAGATAGGAGAGAATCTATCAGTGGCAACCACCGGGTTCGCTCTTGGCTAGCTCGCTCTCGAAGGACGTTTACATCAAGATATTGCAACCATCCCGGCTTGAGGGAGGAGTATCCCCTAGTTATCGGTGACTACACCTAGACGATTATTAAATTTACTTGTTATATATATATTCATAAAATACCAAAAATATGTGGGCACATGAAGGTCCACACCTGTTGAGTCTTTTATGAGTCTTTGGTTAAATAAAATCTGAAAACCAATAAAAAGAAGTCTTAGTCAGTATTAATTATATTAGAGTGTGTTTAGAGTCAGTCTAGGCTAGAGTTAATTAAAAATTGATGAACATTAAAATTTTATCTTAGAAATGATGAATAGTTACTTTGTTATAATGCTTACCAAGTACCTAGTTGCTAAACTTAAAATCTCCCTGGTTCTAAGCATTGTTGTTTTAATTGGAGAATTTATTCTGAACCGTAATTGTGGAGGCATAAGCTTGTGCTAAGTCTAGATAGTTCATTGATGTGATTCATGAAGGTTGAGCTGCTATTTATCTTATTCCTAGCATTGCTAAGTTCTGGAGGTTTATTTTGAAAATCTAAAAAAATTACATGATGAGCTCTTGTATGACAAATGTGAATTCCTACCAAAGCTAAAATTAACATCTTAGAGGATAGGAAAACCTTTTCACATTTAATCTGCTTACTTTGCATTGAGTTCAGTTAACTTATGTTGTATACCTTATGAGAGTCTTGTCATACTTTTAAAACCAAGAAACACTTGCACACTCCAATCTACATATGCATTATTCCTACTTTAGGAGTAATCGTAATCATTCACCATATTTCATACATGTTAATCATAAAATGTTCACCTCCTACACCGGGAGAGGACACAAAAATATACACTCACCCTATAGGATAACCCCTGTTTTTAATGCTCTAAGTCCTGATTATATCTCTCGATTCATTTATTGTGTTCAAAGGATGCATGTGGCTATGCAAAAGAAAGAAAAAAAAAGAAAGAAAAAAAAGAAAGAAAAGGGGAGTAAAAGATGGACAAGTGTCCCAAAGCAATTAAAACAATGGGTACTAGATGCCCGCCTCCCTAAATAAAAAGAAATAATAAAGATAGCCCATGTCTTTCCTGAGAAAAGCTTTAAACGAGAGTCATTCCCAAAGAGCAACAGTAGAAATAGAAATTAGCCATAAATAACACATATGCACCTATCCATTATATTCCATACACATGCACATCTTGGTTTGATTGTATGCCTTGATTCTCTATGGATCCACTAGTTGACTTTATAATATATGTTTTGCAAGTATGTCTATCCTTGTTATTGCCACCCCTATGAGCTCCACCATATATACCTTTAGCTATAGGAGGCATAACATCATTAATGTCTCAAGAGAGAACCACAAATACCACATACATTGAGAGACTTGAGGGAGTCATACAATTAAGCTCTGAGTTTTATTCTGAAAATTTATGAAAAACTCCGGAATGTTGGTATTGCAAAGAATTTGAGACGTAGTACTTAGCTTGATTGTTCTATCTTTCGATTGCTCAAGACTTATGCAAAAGCTGTGAAGCCCCATATTACAGGTGAAATGAGTAAGTTTAAAGGTTAGAGCATTCATTGTTTGATCCGGAGGAAATTTTCGTTTGAAAGCATGTGTACTAGAAAGTATAACAACATTGTAGCAACTCCTGATCTAAAGACAATATCAGCTAGGCTTAGTTTGTTTGCCAAGAGACTGGCAAAAGGTAAGCTTGGGGGTATTGTTGACACTCGTTAGCGTCAACTTTTACTAGGGCTTTTTACCCGAATGAAAACAAGAAAACACACTAGTCTAGGGCTTTATCTGACAAATTCCACGAGTTTTGCATATTCTGTATTTTTCGGGGTGATTTTTTGAGAAAAAGCTGAAAAAGAGGGATTCTAGTGCAAAATAAGCACAAAAACTTATCCGCCACGGAAATATCACGATTGGGCTCGGTACCATCTAGAAGACACCGAAGCAACGGGACCCCGAGAGGAGAAAAAGTGGGGCCGGCCGGCCCCACCTTGGGCACTTGGGCCCCCCGCTAGGGTTTCGGCCCCCTTCCGGGAAGCTTCCTCCACCGCCTATGAGGAGTCATCTTGGCCCTTGGTTACGTCGGTTTGATCCTCAAGGGCGCACGCCGATCCCACCGGGCTATAAATAAAGGGGTAGACCCCCTCCCTAAAGGCATCAAGTCATTTGGAGATCCAGCCATCAAGAGCCTTCTCTAGTTCATCAGAGCCTCTCTAGTTCATAGCTTTAGCCTAGTTAGATTAGAAGTAGAAGAGTTCTAGTTCTTCAGCGGGATCCGGAACCCCAGGGCACATGTCTGCTGGAGCGCGGAGTTCGGTATAGTTCTAGTACTTTGCTCTTATTGTATTCAATATTATGATTCAGGCAACATTGTTCTTAATCTCTTATATATTCTTAATTGTAATAGTCATTGTCTACTTTGATTATATGTCTAGGATAGTTGGTTTGATCTTATTGAATTCATGTAATTGCTCGTATAGCGTTTACCCAAGCGACATTTGGGTAGATGGTAGACAATATGTAGACGTGGCGTCTAGATATCTTGTTTATTCTGCGAGTGCACCCCCGACGTGCCGGGACGTGTGGTAGTCCGCGCAGGTGACAGCTGCGTTGGTTCCTCTGTAGTCCACCCTCCGTACGTAGGACTAGCATGGGCACGGTCGCGAAGGAGGTGACCCTTGTGTCTTAATACCCTCATTAGTTGATGCCTCTTTACATGTGATAATGATATAGGGTTAACTTAACAATGATTGCTAGATGTAGTTGCACTAATTAGAGTTATTCATTGATGTAGTTATAGAATTACCTTAGTATTTATTCCCGAGTTTATCCATTGGCTAGCTATTGTTATGACTAGAAGAGCTCGATGTTTATCTATTTATGATGACTGATCATTATTATTATTTATCATATATATCTTTTATCACGTGACTTATCCCCTGTTATGAGTAGGATTCTAGTTATGGTTTGCCTTTCACATCAATAGTATAAGTTATAGTTTATAAGTCCTACATATAGACCTTCCTGGTGGTATAAATATAAATCGATAACCTGGTAGACTTCTCTAGGTAAAATGCTACAACGGTATAATTATCCGTCCGCTTGCGTAACCCAATTAGTTTATATTCTTATCTTTATATTCATATCTTTTATTTCTGCCTAGTCATATTGAATACATGTAATTCTATAGTTATTTCTTAAGCAATATGATTGAGGATGACAACTTAATTCATGCTTAGGAATGATAGTGATAAATAGGTGGCTAGTTGCTAATGACAAGTTAATTATATACCGACTATTTCTGACGTTGTTGCTAGGGGTAGAATTTATCTCTGCTTTTTAGTAGTGACGTTAGAAATGCCAACAGCGGGTGCTGCCCCTCATGTCGAGACGGTATTCCCTGTACGACATGAAGGCTGGCACCGAGTGGAGGGGCACCCGGATGGCGCCCGAGGATCTTGACCGTGACGAGATCCTCGAGCGGACGAGGAAGGCGGCGGCGAAGGACCTCGCCGTGGTGTACAAGGTGACGATGCGGCCCGATAAGGGGTACATCTCCTTGGTAAGCGTTGTGCCTGTGTTCGAAGCCTGCCTTCTGTCTCCTTCTCCGGCCTTACCCTTCCTTCCGTTCCGCAGGGGCTTTCCGGGAAGCTAACGGCGTCCAAGCCGCCTATCGCCGCGGAGAAGGAGGCGAATCGGGCCCACTCGGAGGTGAGGAGGAAGGAGAAGGAGAGCCAGAGGGAGCGGAACATCCACAAGCAGCGGGAGAGGGATGAGCTGGTGAAGCGCCGGCGCCGCCAGGAGCAGGAGGGCCTCCCGCGGGAGGAGACGCCGTCAGACACCACCGACGCGGACGACGACAGCGACGACGCGGAGGAGAGGTGGTACGACGATGACTTGACCGCTTCTTGGGGCTGGATCCCCCGGAGGAGGCATCGCACCCCAATCTTTCGGGCGGTGCGCAACGCGCGCAGGTGGCGGAGGACTCCGGCCGCAGGGGCCTCGGCCTCGCCTTCATTAGAGCCGAGACTGCGTGCGAGGCCGACGCCGCCACGCCCCCCCCGGGGGAGGCGGACGCCAAGGGGAGAAGGAGGCCACCGAGGCCACCCCCGCCTCGTGAAGGGGCCGCAGAGTCGACTGAAGTCGTGACTTCAGTGGAGGAGGCGCAGCCCCTCTAGGGCCATCCCACGCCGGTGGGTTCGAGCAGCAGCGGCCCAGTCCCGCCCCGGTCAACCCGAGGCGGCGGAAAGGAGGCCCGAGGGCGAGGGTCGACGCCCGGGTGAAGGGGCGAGGCCGGGCGGAACGCCCGAGGCCCTTGTCCTCCCCCGACGGGCATCAAGATCAAGGTGCCGGCCGTGTAAGCGCCGCCGGTCTCCGATCCCGTCTCTTGGGGTTGTTCTTCTTCCTTTTTTTCTCGCCACTTTCGATGCGAAAGAAGCTACGCCCTATGTCCTTTCGCTGATGCCCGTGTCCTTCCGCTGATGCGAAAGAAGCCGCGGCCGAGGGCGGAAGCGCGAGCCTCGGGTCGCCCTGCAGGTAGAGGAAAGGGGCGCGGCCGAGGTGTCGCCGATCGAGGAGGCGGCCTTGGCCGGGCGGCGAGGACGCGGGCGAAGACGCCCGCGCGGGGCCGGGTGGATGTGGCCATGGCGGAACAGCGCCGGCTCCGCCCCCGCCCGAGTCACGGGCGACGAGGTGGTGGAGATTGCCTACTCAGAGGAAGCCACCGAGGTGCGGGAACTTACGCTTACCGAAGTCGTTGGTCGAGGCATCCGCCGCGGGCCGGAGAGCAGCTGGCCGAGGCGCCTGTCGCGGGCCTGAGAGCAGCTGGCCAAGCGCCCATCGCGGGCCGAAGAGCAAGCTGGCCGAGGCGCCTGTCGCGAGTGAGGGGCCGCCAGCCAAGAGGCCACCGGCTCGGGAGCCCTCGACGGCGCCGCGGTTAATCTGGGAGGGGCCGCCATGATCTAGAGAGGCGGTGTCTTCGTGGCCGACGACACCGCGGAAGGGCAGCCGTGGGAGCAAGCGGCGCAGTGCCAGATCCGAGCGAGAGGTCACTTAAGACTCTCTCGCCGGTCCCGGGTCCACCCAGCTCCCTAGCGCGCTGAAGGTAACGGGCCTCCCGCGGTTTTTTCTGTTTGCAAGAGGTCTCTCGTGATGGCTGAACGATTGGACTTGGTTTCTGCAGGAGCTGGCGCAGGTGTCCTGGGCGAAATCAGAGTTTATCCGAGCGTCGGCCGGCCTCACCAATGAGCTTAACCGCCAGAAGGATCTTGCGGGCAAGCTATGCGCCGACCTGTCGGCCAGGGATGACGAGGTCAAGAACCTCCGCCTCCTCGTCTCGAAGCTGGAGGCCGAGGCCTCTGCAGCGCGTGAGGAGGCCACTCTCTCTAAGGGGATTGTGGCGAAACACGCGACGGACCTCGACTGACTCCGGGCCGAGAGGGAGGTGATGAGGGCCGAGGTTACCCGCTCGGCTGACTCCGTCCAGGTCCTGTCTGAGAGGCTGATTACCCTCGAGACTGACCAGTGGCTCCTCGCCGACAACAACGCCATGATGAGGGTCGAACTCCTGCAGGGGGTGTCCAAGGCCAAGAACCTTCGGAACCAGCAGGAAGGTAAGCGTCATTCTTGTCTGTCGTACCTTTGCTACCTTGCCTCGGAATTTGACTTCTCAGACTATGGCAGGCCTGGAGGGGAGGGTGTCGGAGCTGGAGGCGAGCCTCGTCGCATCGCAGGCGGCTTACAACTCGGCGCAGGGCGAGCTCGACGCTCTATCACAGAGGGTCTGGGCCGTCTGCGATGAGGTTGAGGCTGGCGACACCGCCGGGAGTAGTCTGCTGGGGCGGCTGGCTACGCTACCCAGGCGGCTGGAGGCGCGTGCCCTGGATGCCCTTCGGGTCGGCGTGTCACACACGCTCGCGCTGACCATGTCCCACTATGAGCTCGATCTCCCTCGGATATCCGAGGGGCTCATGGTTGCGGAAGAAGAGGTGGGCCACGAAAGCGAGGTGCTCGCCGAGCTCTTCCAGGAGGCCGAGGCAAGCGGGGCTCCGTCCGCGCTGGTCGGGATCTTTGTGCCCGCCGTCGTCCCTGCTCCTGCAGTTGAGGCTAGCACCGCCGATGCCCCGGATGCCGACGCTCAGGGTGGCGGGGGCCCAAACACCCCGTAGTAGGTTCTGCACCTTGGGACAGAGTGCCCCTGTAAAAAGAAAAACTATATTAGTACTTACGCTGATGGCCCATCGAGGCCTTGTGTTTTTGTGAAGTTGCTTTGTTTGTTTTTCGTGCCTTTTTCGATCCCGATCCGCACCTAGGCTTAGAGTTTTGCGAGACTTTTGAATTTAGGGGCCGTTTGTTGACTAAGGGTAGCCAGTAGAGGTACCGTAGCGCACGGACGTAGGTGGCCTCGCGACTCTGCCGACTGTCGATACAGGACGTAGACGGCTACTCACCAGCACGGCTTCCGTCAGGACAAGTGCAAGAAGATCGGATCCGAGTAGATTACGGATCAACCTAGTTAGGCGGATAGAAAGTAACCTCTGTAATAAGAACAGAACACTTCCTACGAGTCTGACTAGGATTAGAAACCATAGCTCTGGCTCTTTTCCTCTTATAAAAAGGAGCCAGAGCACCCTCTTTTGTAACGAAGAAAAAGCATTTAACAAAGACACGATCGGACATCAATCCAACGCAAAAGGCCAAGGCCGACCGGAGTAGAGCTTTTACTCGGCGACGAGGGCTCGAACCAGGATAAACCGTGTGTCTCTTGCGTGAAACCGCCGAGTTCTAGTCGTTCGCCGAGGTCCGAATCAGCTGCTACGGGAACCCCGTGGCAGGCTATCGGTGGTCAAAACGAATCAAACAACCAAACTAAGAGGAGGATGCGTGGCGGCAATGCAAGAGCAAAGATTTGGGGATTTTTTCTACGGCGCTAGGGTTTCAGGAAACAAAGGCAAGGTGAAGAAGAAGAACAAAGAACCGCAGACTAATTTATAGACCGGTCTTAAAAGGCCCACTTAAGGGGCAACGGTAAAAAGGCCAACGGATACAAGGACGCAGAATAAGGAAAGGCCCGGTAAACCCTTAAATCACGGGATAACGGTCCTTATCCCGTTACCCACCAACGGTAAAGTATTGTGCCGTTACAAGAAAAGGTAGCTTTGCCAATATTATCATAACAAGTCGACACAAAAGAAGACGGCCACCAACAACTCGATCAAAGGAAGCAGCCCACTTCCGAGCCAAAACAAGTCTACTAAAAGATATACGGTCTTTATATCAATCAAAAACAAGTTGGCTCGAAGGCGGACAACCATAAACTTCAGGACAAAACAACTCGGATCATTGCGGGGATCAAATATTCTTCAATATTACAGGATACAAGGTTACAAGTCTTACAAGACCCATCGAATTCAGAAGAAAACCAAAGCAACGGCTACAAGGAACCCGGTGGAATTCCGCCATAGAAAACAATTACGCGAGAACCCCCGGACAACCAAGGTGATAGCCATTGCCGACCTGGACTACCTACGAGATAGCCGGACCGAGCAGATCCAAAGCAACCTAGATACACCAACATAGTGCATCTAAGATCACCAAAAGTAGCACTGACTTCTCAAGCATCACATCAGGCCTCTCCGGCCACAAGTTGAATCGGACACCATGTGAACAAGAGGGCTCTCCTCTGCGTTGGCCGGTCGCTTTGCTTTGCACCGCCTGGCTAGAGGACAGTGCGGATCGGCAACCTTCCCACGCTTGAGAACATATGTCCGGGCGAGTGAAAAAGAACTAAGAGTGCAAAATGACACAAAGACATAAGGCACATCTCAAGACTTCTTCTACCTACCGTAACGAGCACGCAATCACAATGCTACTCCGGGATTAGTCGCCTCTAATCCCTATCTCAAGAATTCTTCTACCCACTAAATAGACCATTTGGAAGAACAAGAAAGAAGCCCGGGGGCTGTTCAACCTCGCAAACTATCATTATCACAAGAACAGAAAGAAACATACTACAAGATTCTGAAAAGCAACCGAAAGGGAAGTGCAATTTATAGGCTAAGATCGACGTACATAGACCAAGTTCACCAATTCAGAGAAGCATTGACAAGGACAATAAAAAGAGGGCGATAAAGAGAGCAACAGAAGAGTATATTCCGGGCATATCCCAAAGACAAGAAAAAAGCCTTTATACCACCGGCCGCCAGCGACCAACCATAAAAAGCGAGATATAAAGAGCGGTGAAAGCAAGTCACGAGCCGTTGTCCAATTCTACAACGAGAAGAACCCGGACAAGGGCCCGGGGGCTACAATTTCAAAGCCATCATGCTACTCTGGACCCTCCAGCTCTTTGTTCCAAAAAGCAAGAGGCTCGGGGGCTACACTCATTGAGTGCGCCAATGGGCGCACGTCAATCAAAAAGCCACCACCCGACTACTTTTGAGGAAAAGAATTCAAGCTCGGGGGCTACAATTTTAAAGCCATCATGCTACTCTACGGACCCTCCGGCTCTTTGTTCCAAAAAGCAAGAGGCTCGGGGCTACACTCATTGAGTGCGCCAATGGGCGCACGTCAATCAAAAAGCCACCACCCGACTACTTTTTGAGGAAAAGAATTCAAGCTCGGGGCTACAATTTCAAAGCCATCATGCTACTACGGACCCTCCGGCTCTTTGTTCCAAAAAGCAAGAGGCTCGGGGGCTACACTCAATGAGTGCGCCTATGGGCGCACGACAACCAGAAGCCATCATCCGACCACTTTCAAGAAAAAGAACTCAGGAAAAGCTCGGGGGCTACGGCTAAAGCAAGTCACAAGCCTTCGCCTCATTTTTTACAAAGAACTCGGAGGCTACGCTTAAGGAAACACACTTACAATACCAAACAGGCTAAAAGCCATCGCCCGACTTCTTTTTCGACAAAAACAACTCGGACGAAGGCTCGGGGGCTACGGGGGCATACACCCTCAACTTTTTCTTTTTTTCAAGATCCTCCAGCTACTTATAAATAAGTAGCGAGAGGCTCGGGGCCTACACTCAATGAGTGCACCTACGGTGCACAACAGAGAAAGAAGAAATCTTCAGCTAGACCACTTCGAAGCATGTTGACGGTCACTAAGTCTAAATTTTATACCGTCAACAATGGCTCTTGAAAAGGTAATAGTAGACTAATAGAGGTTATATCCGACAAATTCCACGAGTTTTGTTGATTTGTGAGATTTCCAGGGGATTTTCCAGAAAAAGCTAAAAGAAAGATTTTAATGCAAATTTAATACGAAACTTAACCGCGGACGCAACTACATCACCGAGATGGTTCGGGAAGACTCGAAGACACCGAAGAAGCGGGGCCCGCGGCCGCCACCGGGTGGGGCCGGCCGGCCCCACCATGGGGCCGGTCGGCGCCCTAGGGTTGCTGACGGCGCCACCTCTTCCAGAAGCTTCTCCTGCCACCTAGGGTTTTCATCTCCACCGTTGGCTACGTCGGTTTGATCCTACGGCGCCCGTGCACTCCACCGAGCTATAAAAGGAGGGGTAGACCCCCCTTAACACACCAATTCATTCCTCCCGCTTCATTCATCAAGAGTAGTCGGGGTTAGGGTTTCAGAGATTAGAAGTAGAGCTCTAGTTCTTCAAGTTCTTAGTTTAGTCGTCTAGCAAGATTCAAGTAGAGATCGGGCGCTCCGCTCGGGATTCCAGATCTGTCTTCTAGAATTTGGTAATTTTATCTTGTATTTCATTATGACTTTGCTCTACTTTAATATATTGCTACTTATTCAGTTCTTAGTTTATTCTAGTTGCACATTTGATATAGATGTAGTTTATGATGATTATTGTTATATGATCGTAAAGTGCCTGATTCAATACTCGAGTGGGTCGGGTGGTGCGCATTATGTAGACGTGGTGTCTAGATATATTGTGTACCTACGGAGGCACCTCGACGTCCGGGGTCGTGTGGTAGTCCGCGTAGGTGACAGCTGCGTTGGTTCCTCTGTAGTCCACCCCCCGTACGTAGGACTAGCCGAGCATGGTCGCGAAGGAGGTGACCGTTGTGTCTTAATATCCTCATTAGTTGATGCTCCTTATGATGTCTTCTGAATTTATTGCACTATAGATGAAAATATGTAGCATGGCGTAGGGGTGTAGACTTTATATTAGTAATTACATAGGTTTCCTTATTTCTAACTGAATCCCTAAATTGCTTTACTACATTAGAGAGTCTCTATATTCTAGCTCTGGAATACCATTTATCTTAATTACTCATTTATCATTTATCGTTACTGTTGACTAGTTATTGCTAAGGCATTGGTGTATTAGGTTATGATAGGGTTTATTACTCTAATTCCTCAACAGTTACCCACTCCTATTAAGTAGAATGCTGCTTTATCCTTTTGGCATAAAATAAATCAACGATACTCGGAATACTTTCTCGGGTGAAATGCTACAACGGGAGAATTATCTGGCGCTTGTGGATATATTCTATTTAGAGTCATTGCGTGTAGATTATTTTTATCCTTGGTTTTTGGCATCATGTTAGGGATGACAACTTAACTTGAAGTGATGTTAAAAATACCAACAAAGCATCACTCAGAAGCAAGGCGCTCCCCGAGTTCTACTTGAAATGCTCGGGGGCTTGTCGATATCTGGGGACGTGAGACGGCTACTCACCAAAGACGGCTCCCGTCAAGACAAGAGCAAGAAGATCGGATCCAGTAGATTACGGATCAACCTAGTTAGGCGGATAGAAAGTAACCTCTGTAATAAGAACAGAACACTTTCTACGAGTCCGACTAGGATTAGAAACCATAGCTCTGGCTCTTTTCCTCTTATAAAAAGGAGCCAGAGCACCCTCTTTTGTAACGAAGAAAAACAGATGAACAGTACACGATCAGACATCAATCCAACGCAAAAGGCCAAGGGCGACTGGAGTAGAGCTTTTACTCGACGACGAGGGCTTGAACCAGGATAAACCGTGTGTCTCTTGCGTGAAACCGCCGAGTTCTAGTCGTTCGCCGAGATCCGAATCAACTGCTACGGGAACCCCGTGGCAGGCTATCGGTGGTCAAACACCGACATCGACCCTGACATTCAGAACAGCCCTCTCGCAATGCCTGCAGTCCTTTCTTGGCCGAGGGTGGCGAGTAGAAGTTCCATAGCACATGGGCGTAGGAGACTTCACGGCTCGGCCGGCCCTAACCTCGGAACGACTTTAGTTGCTCTTTCTTAAGTGTTCGAGACATTGGGTACGAAAAATTTGTGAAAAAATGACCGATGAAAACGAGAAGTGTTTTTGGGGTGCCCTTCAGGAGAGGGTTCCCCCCTGTCTAGCCCCCGAGGGAGGCTCGGTTTTGGTACGTCAAAATTGAGCCTCGCTCGACCCTTGCGGGAGTGTTATTGTGATTGAAGCCCTGAGCCCTACAGGGCCTCGGATGTGTGTTATGTTTGCAGAAAAATAAACAAGTGCTAGCTGCTTTTTATTTTTTCAGAAAAAAGCATATGGTACAAAAGCATGTACAAAGCTTGGAAATTTTAAGGGTAGAAGCGACGTAGCTGTTGTATGTTCCAAGCGTTGTTGAGGATTTAGCCGTCCTCATCAGCGAGCTTGTAGGTGCCCGGCTTGAGGACCTCGGCGATGATGTAAGGTCCCTCCCATAGCGGAGTGAGCTTGTGGCGGTCTTGGTTGTCCTGACGAAGACGTAGCACCAAGTCGCCCTCCTTAAGATCTCAGATCCAGACTCATCGGTCGTGATAGCGTCAGAGGGATTCCTGGTATCTAGCTGAGTGCAGAAGGGCGGCGTCCCTTGCTTCCTCGAGCATATCCAGCGAATCCTCCCGAGCCGTCTGGTTGCGCCACTCGTCGTAGGCCTTGAGCCTCGAAGAGCCGAACTCCAAGTCAGTGGGGAGGATGGCCTCGGAGCCATACACCAGGAAGAAAGGTGTGAATCCTGTGGCCCGACTGGTCGTCGTCCTTAGGCTCCAAAGGACTGAGGGGAGCTCCTCGAGCCACCTTTTGCCAAACTTGTCGAGTTTGTTGAAGATCCGAGGCTTGAGTCCCTGCAAAATCATACCATTGGCACGTTTTACCTGCCCATTGGTCTGGGGATGGGCAACAACAGACCAGACAATGCGTATCTGGTGCCTGTCGCAGAAATCCCGGAACTTCTTCCCCGTGAACTGGGTGCCGTGGTCGGTGATGATGGAGTTTGGGACTCCGAAACGGTGGATGATGTCGGTGAAGAACAGCACCGCCTGCTCAGATCGGATGTTGGTAATGGGGCGCGCCTCAATCCACTTGGAGAACTTGTCGATGGCAACTAGCAAGTGGGTGAAGCCCCCGGGCGCCATCTTGAGCGGTCCGACGAGGTCGAGTCCCCATACATCGAACGGCCAGGTGATAGGAATGGTCTGGAGCGCCTGGGCCGGCAGGTGCATCTGGCGAGCGTAGTACTGGCAGCCCTCGCAGGTGCGCACCACGTGAGTGGCATCGGTGACCGCGGTAGGCCAGTAAAAGCCCTGCCGGAAAGCATTATCGACGAGGGAACGAGGAGCGGCGTGGTGGCCACAGACACCGGCGTGGATCTTGTGCACTAGCTCCAGCCCTTCCTCGGTGGAGATGCACCATTGCAGGATCCCCGAGGGGCTTCGCTTATAGAGCTCATCCTCTATCACGACGAAGGACTTTGCTCTCCTCGCGATGCGTCGACCCTGGTTGAAGTCTTCGGGGAGCACCCCTCGGACAATCCAATCGAGGTACGGCTTCCTCCAATCTTGCTTAGGCTCGGCTTTGGGGCCCTCCTCGTCAAGCTCCATGACCTCGGCGTCGGCTGCCGAGGGGGCCTCGGCCTCGGAGGCTGCTGTAGCCCCCGAGGAGGGTCGGGCTCATCGCTTGCCGCCGTGGCTTGGTCTTCGAAGCTGACAGAGGGGGCCGCAAGGTCTTTGGTGAAGACGTCCGGTGGGACGGGTGCCCTCCCGGCCGCAATCTTGGCAAGGTCGTCGGTAGCCTCGTTGTTCCTTCGGGCGACGTGGTTGAGCTCGAGACCGTCGAATTTGTCTTCCTGGGCGCGCACTGCCTTGCAGTATGCGTCCATCTTTGGGTCGTGGCTGCTCGAGTCCTTCATGACTTGGTCGATGACGAGCTGCGAGTCGCCTCGAACATCGAGGCGCTTGACGCCGAGCTCGGTGGCGATCTTCAAGCCATTGAGGAGGCCCTTGTATTCTGCCATGTTGTTTGAGGTGGGGAAATGGAGACGGACCACGTACCGCATGTGTACCCCGAGGGGCGAGACGAAGAGGAGGCCGGCGCCGACGCCAGTTTTCATTAGAGACCCGTCGAAGTACATGGTCCAGCACTCCGCCTGGATCCGAGGCGGTGGAAGCTGGGTGTCGGTCCACTCTGCGAGAAAATCTACCAGGACTTGAGAATTGATGGCCTTCCTTGGCACGTAGGAGAGAGTTTCTCCCATAAGCTCGACGGACCACTTGGCGACCTGTCCCGAGACTTCTCAGTTCTGGAGGATTTCCCCCAATGGAAAGGAGGAAACCACCGTCACTGGGTGGGCGTCAAAGTAGTGCCGGAGCTTGCACCGGGTCAGGACCACAGCGTAGAGTAGCTTCTGGATCTGCGGGTAGCGGATCTTGGTCTCGGACAGCACCTCGCTGATGAAGTAAACCGGCCTTTGGACCGGCAGGGCGTGGCCTTCCTCCTGTCTTTCAACAACAATGGCCGCGCTAACCACTTGGGTTGTCGCAGCGACATACAAGAGGAGGGGCTCTCCTTCGGCTGGAGGGACCAGTATCGGGGCACTGGTAAGGGCAGCTTTGAGCTTGTCAAGAGCCTCCTGGGCCTCAGTGGTCTAGGAGAAGCGCTCCGTTTTCCTCAGGAGGCAGTACAGGGGCAGTCCCTTCTCACCGAGGTGTGAGATGAAGCGGCTAAGAGCCGCAAGGCAGCCCATGACCCGTTGTACCCACTTTAGATTCTTGATAGGCCCCATGCTGGTCACTGCAGTCACCTTCTCTGGGTTGGGCTCGATGCCGCGCTTGGAGACGATGAACCCCAGGAGCATGCCTCGGGGTACCCCGAAGACGCACTTCTCAGGGTTGAGCTTGACACTTTTGGCCTTAAGACACCGAAAGGCAACCTGAAGGTCAGTGATGAGGTCATCGGCTTTCTTGGTCTTGACCACTATGTCGTCTACGTAGGCCTCTACGGTCTCTCCGATGTGATCCCCAAAGACGCACGAGCATGCACCATTGGTACGTGGCCCCGGCGTTTCTGAGCCCGAAGGGCATCGTCACGTAGCAATACATGCCAAAGGGAGTGATGAAGGAAGTCGTGAGCTAGCCGGACTCTTTCATCTTGATTTGGTGGTAACCGGAGTAAGCATCAAGAAAGGATAAAAGTTCACACCCCGAGGTGGAGTCAACAATCTGATCAATACGCGGTAGAGGAAAAGGGACCTTCGGACACGCTTTATTTAAGCTTGTGTAGTCTACACACATCCTCCACTTCCCACTTTTCTTCCTAACCAGTACAGGATTGGATAACCACTCAGGATAGAACACCTCCTTGATGAACCCGGCCGCCAAAAGCTTGTTCAGCTCCTCGCCGATGGCCCTGCGCTTCTCCTCATCGAATCAGCGCAGACGCTGCTTCTCCAGTTTGGAGCCGGCCCTGATATCAAGGGAGTGCTCGGCAACATCCCTCGGAATGCCTGGCATGTCCGAGGGACTCCACGCGAAAATGTTGATGTTCGCGCGGAGAAAGTCGACGAGCACAACTTCCTATTTGGGGTCGAGGGAGGCGCAGATCTTCACCGCCTTGCCGGATGGAGAGGCGGGATCTAGCGGGACCTCCTTCACCCCGTCGGACGGCTCGAAAGTGCCGGCGTGGCACTTGGCGTCGAGGACCTCGGAGACTGCCATGGCCTCGGCATGCTCGATTGCCTCGATGTCGCAGTTGAACGCGTGCTCATAGGAGGAGCCGACGGTGATGACGCTGTTGGGGCCTGGCATCTTGAGGAGGAGGTAGGTTTAGTTGGGGACCGTCATGAACTTCACGTACGCGGGACGCCCAAGGATTCCATGATAGGTTCCTTGGAAGTCGACCACGTCGAAGGTGATGATCTCCTTGCGGAAGTTCGATAGCGTCCCGAAGAAGACCGGAAGGTCGATCTGCCCGAGGGGCCAGGCTCGCTTGCCTGGCACTATGCCCTGAAAAGGAGAGCTGCAGGGCCGGAGCTGTAGACGCTCAATCCCCAACAGGCTGAGTGTTTCGGAGTAGAGGATGTTGAGGGCGCTGCCGCCATCCATCAACACCTTGGTGAGCCGCACGATGATGGGGTCGACCACGAGCGGGCGTAGAGTGGGTGGTCGTCGATGCTGAAGGTGATGGTGTCGGCGGACCACGGCAGGTACTGCGGAGTGGCGGGGCGCACCGAGAAGACCTCACGACGCTCGCGCTTGATCTGGCGCGAGGTGAGGTTTGTTTGCAGCTCCCTAATGACCATGAAGACGTCCTGGATCTCGGGGAACCCCTCGCTTTTGCCCTCTTCCTCCTTCTTTCTCTTGTCCTCGGGCGGGGGAAGCTTTTGGTAGAAACGGCAGGCCAAGTCACACTCCCCCATGGTGTGCTTGACGGGGAACTTGTGGAAGGGACAGGGCTTCTTAAGCATGTCGTCGAACGCCCCGGGCCCCAGGGGGCCTCGTGGGGCCTTGCGATCGGTCGCGGTGACAATGTCGTCTTCGGAGTCCTCCTCCTTCTTGGCCTTCTTCCCCTTACGCTTGTTCCTCTTGTTCTTCTTGGGGTTGCGGGATGCGTCCCCCTCGGCGTCGCCTTCTTTCTGCTTTCCCTTGGTGTTGCGAAAAATCGCCCCCACCGCTTCTTCGCCGGAGGCGAAGTTTGTCGCCACCTCGAACAGCTCGTTGGCGGTGGTAGGCATTTTGTGGCCCAGCTCATGGATGAGCTCCTTGCAGGTCGTGCCGTCAAGGAATGCGCCGATGATGGCGGTGCCGGCCACGTTGGGCAGCTCAGTGCACTTCTTTGAGAAGCGCCGGATGAAATCTCGCAGCGTCTCGTCGGGCTTCTGGTGGCAGCTGCGGAGATCCCATGAGTTCCCAGAGCACACGTATGTGCCCTGGAAGTTCCCCACGAAAACTTTGACTAGATCGGTCCAGTCACAGATCGTGTGGGCAGGAAGGTGCTCCAGCTAGGCTCGCGCCGAGTCACCCAGGTGAAGCGGAAGGTTGCGGATGATGAGCCTATCATCGTCCGCGCCGCCTAGCTGGCATGCTAGGCAGTAGTCGTTGAGCCATACTTCGGGGTTTGTTTCTTCTGAGTACTTGGTGAGGCTGGCTGGCTGGCGGAACCGGAAAGGAAACCGGGCGTTGCGGATCTCCCGGCTGAAGGCACGGGGCCCCGAGGGATCGACATCGTCACGGTCCTCGCCATTTGTCGTGTCTGCCGCCTGGGGCGGCCGGGCGGTCGCGTCCAGCCCGTGCTCGGCTCCTCTCGCGGCGTTGTCGATGACGTTGCGTGCGTCGCCGTCGTCGAGGCTGCCGCGATTGTCCTGGATGCGCTCGTGGACCGGCCTTCGTGACAGATCCTGATGGACCGAGGCTTCTCGTTCGTGGCGAGGGGGTTCATCGTCCTCCTCGTCCCTCCATTGCCCGATTGGGGAGGCCGAGCTCTCGGCCTGCTGGATGGCAGCGGTCTTGATGTAGTCCCGCATCTCGTCTCGAATCCGTCGTCCTTCCGGGGTGGATGGCTCCAGCATCGCTTGGAGGAGAAGGGCCGCCGCCGCGATGTTTTCGCTCGCCTTATTTGGAAGATGGGGGGTCGTTCCCCTCCCTCGTTATTGACGATCCTCCGGTTGACGTCGCGGGCGCGTTGTCAGGCAGCGGGGCTCGGGTTGCGCGCCGCGTGGCGCTCGCGCTCGAACGCTTCTATCTTTCGCCGTAGCGTAAGGCGGTCATCTCAAGCTTGTCCCCGAGCTCCCGGATTTGCTCGATGGTGGGGCGCCGTGGCCCCTGAGGGGTAGCCGCTGGATCGTCGGCTCTCGGGGGTCCCATGCGCGCCGGAGTCTGCTGCTCCTGGCCCGTGGGCTGGGGACGCCCTGGTCCCCGAGGCGCCTTTCGCTGGAGCCGGCCTTGCGGCGTACTGGGGTTTGCGGTCCTGGTCGTCGCCGCCGTTGCCGTCGCCGCCGCCGCCGAGATCGCCGATCTCCACGTGAAAGCAGCCGGGTTGGGTCATTATATGTCGTCCGGCGAGTCCGAGTCGGGTACCCTGAAGGCGTACGCGCGCGCCAAAGATAAGCCCACGGGGCTCCGTGGCCTCCAGGTAGCGCCGTATTGCGTGGACGTCGCGGGACCCGGAGTAGTCCACTCCTGCCCACCTAGTCCGGTGCTCCTCAAGGTTGGGGTAGGACGCGGCTGGAGCGCACGCGCCCGGATCCTAGGCAAAGCGCGCAGCTGGTGGCCAGGGAGCCCACCATAGGCCCCCAAGCTGGTGGAGACCAACGTTGCGCACGTGGAGGCGGCGTTGGTGAGGCCGAACGACGGCGGTGGTGGAGCTGGTCGCGAGGTGTTAGGGGCGGCCTCCGCCGCCTAATCGCAATGCGGCCAGGTCCTCCTCCAGTGTCCCTCGGCGGCGTGACGCGCTGTCGAGCTGGCGGCGGGTATGTGCGCTACGGCGCCTCCTGCGCCGTGCCCGCGACGGGGCCACGGGAGCCTCGTCAGAAGACTCCTGGGCCCTAGGCGGAAGGAGCTCCATGTCATACTGGGTGTCCAGCGACACGAACTCGAGATCCCCGAACCGGATCACGGTGCCCAGCTCCAGCGGCTATGCTGGAGGAAAGTTGGGGCTAGAAACGTCCCGAGACGTCTCGTCGCGGTTGTTGACCATTCCAGAGTTTTGGCGGGAAGAAAGGTGAAAACACGCACAACCCCCTACCTGGCGCGCCAACTGTCGGTGCCAAAACTGGCGGTCCTAACACCAACGAGTAAATTTGTGTGCGTATTCCCAACCCCGGAAGGTATGCAAGAAGAGCACAAGGAAGGCTTGTATTATCTTGCACCTAAGTGCTTGTAGGTAGGGTGTACAAGCGAGTGGAGAGAGGGAGCTGGTCCTAAGTCTCGTGAGTGATCAAGGCGAGTGCCAGAATTCTGCTCGTGTGCAAATGCTCGTGGTTGCTTGTCCTTGAGAAGGGGCCCGGTCCTCCCCTTTTATAGCCGAAGGGGAGGATAGGGTTTACAAAGAGTGCCCGAGTACATGGAAGAGGACGTGCGCGCCTCTCCTCCCTCATCAGAGGCCTCAGAGCCCGCCGCCTTTCTTATGCCGAGGACCCGGAGTGGGCGCTCGTGCTGTAGAGCCTGATCACTGCCGTGAGTAGTCACGTCCCCTTATCCTGACGAGGGAGAGGACGGCTGTCCCTGTAGAGGTTGATGGAGAGGCCAGGGGGCGTATCTGGCCCCCGTAGCGTGCTGTAGCTTTGACTTACTCCAGTTCCAAGGCTTGGAGGGCCTCGGAGCCTGCTGCCGTACGCGGGGACGGTTGGCACAGAGAGAGCCATCATCGGGCAATCGCTGCCCATCCCGGCTCGTAAAAACCCAGGAGGGGGACTGTTGTTTGACCGGCGTCCCAGCCGACCTGACTCCCGTACGGAGGATGACTCGGATGACGGCCCCTGGCGTGGCGGCCACCGCCTTGAAGCTTCGGCGACTTGACCTGGCAGCAGGGTTAGGCTACACAGTGCCCCACAGTGGCAGGCCTGGCCTCCACTGTGGAGGATAACATAATCATGAGCGCAGGTGAGGGTTGTGACAGGACGGCTCCTATCCCCTGCCAAGGGATAACGTTAGTCTGACGGGAACTGTGGGAAGGCTGGCCGCAGATATACGGCCAAGTCGAGACCCGCTTGATCGGGGAAGTGCGGGCGCGACCTGGCCCCGAGGCCTAGGCACGGGGGCTCGGGCGGGACGGAAGGCGTGTGTTCGTCCCGAGGTGTCTACGAGGAGGGCTCGGGCGAGGCGGAAGGCGCCCGCCCGAGGCCTCGGGGGGGGGCTCGGACGGGACGGAATGTTAGCGCCCGTCCGAGGCCTCGGCGGGGAGGCTCGGGCGAGGCGGAACGTTAGCGCCCGTCTGAGGCCCCGGCGGGGGAGGCTCGGACGGGATGGTGAGCAGTTTGCTAGGCCTTGGCAGGCCGCGTTTTGCTACTATGCGGCCTGGTTTTGCGTTCGTTGGGCCTGATTGTTTGGAGGGCCCTTATTTTGATACCCGACAGTAGCCCCCGAACTTTTGAAGGAGTAAGTAAACTCGTTCGGAGGTTGTGGCCTTAAGCTTGGTTTCTGTTAGGCGTTTTGGTCAGGGTGAACACATGCAACAGGTAGTTGTTTGGTTACCTGCATCAGCTCGGCGGCAAAGCATGGGCTGCTATTTGGTTACCTGCGCTTGCATGAAAATCAAATTCTAGACATGCACAACCGGTGTTTGGTTGGCTGCATACAAGATGGTGCTATCACCAGTTTGCACCTTTGGTAAGGTTACCGCTACCTACTTGTATGCAATCAAATTTAAAAGGGTTTACACGACCAGCCAAATTAGTAAAGCTATCACTATAAACACAACTAAGACTAATACAACTTTAAGTACTAATGAACTGTGCCATTCAGTAGCAAATTCACGGTCTGCAGGTTGGAGCAGCAGTGGAGGTGCCAGCAGAGGTGCATTCACCTGTTGTTCTAAGTCATCATAGCACGTTATATAAACATCATGGCATAATAATAAAAAAAATTGGCCTCGGCATGTATTAATGAAAAAGGTCATTGGTGGGCTGTGTTGCAAATAACAGTCGGCAAATCCAAGCCCATGCAAAAGTAACCAGACATGACACCCATGATATCTTCTGAAACATCCACAGTTTGCCATCACTTTGAGGATAACCCAAGTGTTGCTAACAGTGGATGATTCTAGCAGATGTGATGAATGACAAGTATTAAAAGCAAAATAGATAGAATACAGTGGATGATTCAGCAAGACAGACTAACAGCCACCTCAAATTAAGAATTAATTTGCATCATAGGCCAATCAAAAATCAGGCAACCAAATCCAGTATTCAATAAAAACATCATTGGCATGAAACATGTGCTCGGTATTGAAAAACATCATCACAGGCATGGGCATATGCTTAGAATCGATGATCAAATCATAGGCAAACGACACCATCAGCAAGCTTGGTAAACCAACCATTAGCAAGCTTTCATGCTCAGTATTGAAAAATATCATCACTGGCATGTTAGAATCAAGCGCACAAAAGCTTGGTAAACCAACGGGCATGTTAGAACCAACAACACCCGGTTCAAGTTCAGGAAAGACAAGCTCATCGGCAAGCATGTAGTCCTCAACCATTTGCTAATTTCAAGACCACACCCCACTCGGATATAGTGTAGCATCAAAAATTAAACATCATTGCACACGCCCCATGCCTCGAGATAGAGTGTAGCATCATAAATTAAACATCATTGCACATGTCTTAAGCCTCGGGTAAATAGAAAACATCATGCACAGGCCTCAAGCCTCAGGTAAAAAGAAAGAGAACAAAATAATATTCATCAGTGTAGTTGTCCATTGTCATGGACAAATGCTCGATTAAACTTAGCATCATCATCACTACCGCATATTACAGATTAAAGGGAGGAACGAGAGAGAGGGTACTGTCTCATATACCGAACGAGAACTTGACGAAGTCCAAGCAAAAGCACAAGAACAAGTGAGGGAGAGAGCATATCTGCAACTCTACAACAAAAAAGAGGATTTCGCATACACATATTAAGGTTATGTGACTGAAAAATAGAGGAAAAAACAAAAAAAATGATGAACTTGGATTCATACCTCAACAGTAGCCAAGAACTCAGATCTAATGTGCCTCCAGTGAGATCAAGGAGAAATTGTAAGAGTTAGGGTTTCGAATTCAAGAGAAAGAGGGAGAAGAAGGGGGTGACAAATCACTTGCCTGTAGGCCTCAGATCCAGACACAATGAGAGAGAGGGGAAGGATGAGCAGACCACAAATCGATGAACACAAGAACACAGAAGAGGAGGAGGTGGAGCACCTCAGGTGAATCCGACAGAGAGCAACAAGTGAGAACAAGGGGGATGGAGGTGGGGGTATACGCGGTGAATGGCGCGAAAGGGAAGGTAACCCTAGCGAGTTCGCGCCATCTCCCCCGGCCGGAATCGCTTGGCCGCAAGACGCTGGAGCACCGCGCGAGCCTGGCCGCGGAGGAATGCCCGATTTCGGCGTTTCCGTGGAGCCTGGCTGAGGGGGCCGAGTTGCACGCGCAGGGCCTGGCCGAGAGGGAGAGACAGGTAACCAAACACCGGTACCCTGCATCCCGCCAGCCTGGTTAAGGCGGATGCAGGGAACCAAACAGGCCCTTGTTTCCATGGAGGCAAACTGCTACTCATACGAACTACTTAACGCAAGATCCCCCTAGTATAATTAGAGGTTTCAAAGCACTAAATAAAGGCCTTATCTGGCGAGTTAGGGATGATAGTAATATTAAAATTTGGATGATCCTAATACTGTCACTCGACGGCCAATAACACCAAAAGGGCAGATTCCTTTGTCATGTGTGGAAGAGCTCATAGACCTAAGATCTGGTTCTTGGGATGAACAACTTGTCCGACATGTTTTTTTGGCACAAGACACTATTACAGAAATGATTTTAGGTGACAGTGCGTTTTTATTTACCGTGACGGTCAAAAGATTCAACCGCCATCGTAAATACTGGTCATTTACCGTGACGGTCTTTTTTCATTTACAAATAAACCACCATAGTAAATATATTTACTATGACGGTTAAAAATAACCATCACGGTAAATCATTTACCGTGGCGGTTAGAAAGAACCTATCACGGTTAATATTCCGTGACCCAATATAAAATCCATATCCATCGACCTACTAGGTATATATATATATATATATATATAGAGTATGGACTTCAGGTTCACCCACAATTCCCTGTCCCAGCCGCCACCTCCTCCCTCCACTCTCTCTCTCTCTCTTCCTCCATCCCTCACGCACGACGCACGCCTCCTCCATCTCCCCTCTCGTTCTATCTCCCTCCCTCCCTCTCCCTCCCCAGACTCCCTCGGCAGGCGTGTTCAAGGCGGCGGCGCGGGGCGAGGCGGTGTTGATGGTCCTTAACGCCTATTTTATACCATCAACTAATGCTCAATATAACATGATATCAACCATAAAGCATAGTTGTAGGGTTTGATTCTAATGAGTTCCATGAGTTGTGTTGTTCTCGATCGTTTTGCAGGTATATCTAATTTTGCACAGAATAAAAGTATCTTAAATGATGAATTAGACTACACTATTGCGACGGGCTCGTCGAGACGATCGAAACGGACACATCATTTGTTATATTCGGAGTCCGGAGTCAAAAGATATCAATTCTACACAGAAACCAACACTAGAAGACTCTAGAAGGCACCACATTATTGGAGATGTAGAGGCGTCCCTCGAATGGATGATCTCTCATCTCTAGAGAATTAGGGCTAGACTTTCCATTGTAGTTCTAGTGAGAGTTAGGGAGAGCGGCGCTACGCCCGGATTCCGGAGGAGTCTTCGGAAGAGTCATCAGAGTTTTGGTATGTCTTTGTATTTATTCTTTGTAAGACTTATGCTTTAATATATTTATCTTCTCTATTTACTTTTATGCATTACATTTAATTGGTTAGTATAGTTGTTATACTTTAGCATAGGATCTCCGCCTGTATTAGGTGCTCTAGTTATTACGTGTGACTAGAGTAGTAATTCGTAGTATAGACATGGCGTCTAGACTATAGGTTACCTGAGATTGCACCCAGTCCAACATATAGTTGTGGTAGCCCTGGTGGTGACAGCCACGACGGCCGACGTATTCCACCATGTTAGGGTTGGTGTTTGTAGGACCGTAGTCGGAGCTTCCTAGTCCCTTTCTCACCCCTTTCCATGACTAGTGTTCTGATGTCCCGAAGTGTTATTGTGTGATTACTTTATTTACCATGAATTAGTTATTATAGAACCTTAGTAATAGACAAGTATTCAGGAACCGTGATCTCTCCCGTTGTCCTCTCACTTTAGCTATCTACTCTTTTATCATAGAATTCTCCGATTGTGTGTCATATATGCATAATTCCTATCATCAATCTATCGTTTACCCCTACTTTAATCTAGTTGGTGTATTAGTTAGTAGATACATGATGGTGAACTATCAATGTCTCTATCCATTATTTTCCAGTGGTAAAATATAAATAACGATACCTGGAATACTCCCGGTAAAATGCTACAATGGTTTTAAACGTGCGCTTGCTATGAATCTTTCATATTTTAATTGTGCATAAGAAATACCAACAAGCATTTTTGGCGCCGTTGCGAGGGGATAGGGATTTACCTCTATTTCTAGTAGCGACGTTAGAAATGTCAACAAGCATTTTTGGCGCCGTTGCGGGAAACAATTGACGTAGAGATTTTAATATTGATCTTGATATCTACTAATCTAGTCTACTACTAGCTTTAGTAGGATTACCCCTTGTTTTGTTGAGTTGTGGAATAAGCGGGATATTAACCGTTCCAACCTTCTAGCGAAATTCCACAAGAACAAGACATGAGAGATCTTGAAGAACTCGGGGTGCCTAAACATTCATGATCCATCAACAATGAAGCCCCTGCCATCTCATGGGTATGTATAAACATTTATATATATTATTCTAACCATGTGTAGATTAAAAAGAAAAGTCATCATCACATGAATTCTAAGTTTATCATATGTGATGAATAAAGATCTTTGCGCTACTCACAAATACCACTTTGTGAGTCATGGTAGTTATGATCAAGAAAGGTGAGAAAGTCTTGCTCATAGGCTTTAAATTTGATGAGTAGTTATCCCTGTTGCATTCCACTCCATGTTTACTTTGAATAATCCATGCATCAACCCCATCTCATATCAAATCCATAACATGTTCAGTTCTTTGCACATATGCATATCACTTTTATCTCTATCTAAAAAATAATAATATATATATATATATTCTCACCATACATGATCATGCTTTTATCTCTATTTGAGTGAACCTCTAAGTGCTTTCATGCTATCTTTGTTTGCTATTGTATGCTTAGGTTTTAAAGTATTTTCATACACCTTTTAAATTAAGCATGGTGCTTGGTTTAAACCGCCTTCTTAAATTATATTAGACATGACGTCTAGTTTGGTTTTTTGAATCATAAGGTGTATTGAGTTTACTTCTAAAAAGCTTTTAAATTAAGCGTGGTGCTTAGGTTAAAATGCTTTCCTAAATCAAATTAGACGTGGTGTCTAGGTTGATTTTTGAACCAAAAGTATGCTCTAGTGGATATTGGATATTTTGTTAGACTTACCCCTGCAGGAAATTCCTAAATTCAATTCGGGTAAGTCAAGAGATGAACTCGCATTAGAGATGAATCAAGGCATGTGACGATGTCCAATAACTTTACACAAAAGGAAGACACAGCTCATTCTCCATGGAAGAACTGTAAGTATCAAAGTTTATATATTTAACCCTTTGTTGCAAGTTACCTTTGTCTTGAACCATATAAAAGTGCAGCTATCAATAAAAATTGTTAGAAGAAATCTATGCCAAAGTAATTCTAAAAGCACATCCTTTCATTAGCATAGATGAAATTTACATAAATTATATGGACCATAACCCACATTCCAAACTTGTTGCAATCCTTCGGGTATGTGTCCACTAACACTTATACAAAAAAAAAGAATAAATGTCTGATCATGGTTCGAAATGAAAAGAAAGAAGAACAAGTGTATAGAAAGGATTAAGATGGAAAGAAATGGATGAAAAAACACTTCAATGCCTTCTACACTTTACCATGATATTGGACCAATCACCTTGCAAGACATAAGGTATGTTTATCCAAGCCTCATGTAACTTTAAACTATATTCAATATCTTATACCATGTTGTTAATCCATACCTTATGTCATGCTTAATTTGCTAAAACTTAAAATAATTTGGTTCACCTACATATTCTTGGTTCTATTCGAATAAATATCTTTAGTCTTTTGAACTTCCTTAGTCTATTATGAGTATGCTTTAGAATATTACTTAAACATTATAACATCAAAGTATATTTGTATAAGAATTTGGCTGTATCTATAGACTATCCTCTCCTCTATAAAAATGTTTAAATCACATTAGGAGATTTCATAGAATCAAATCAAGGTTAGAGGTATTCTTTAAAATTATATCTTCGCCTTAACCTTGTTGGAAAATTTAAAGTAATGGTGAATCATTTAAAACATGAGCTACAGATTAATCTTTAACCACTTAGCAAACACTATCCATACTTTAAATAGATAGTATGTTCCTTCGGGTATGTGTTGTCTACTAATCCCTTGCAGAGAAGAAATAATGAGAGAAGCAGAAGTCTGGAAGAGTGAGAAAGGAGTACAACAATGAGACAAGATGCTAAGGAACAACTCAAGATGCACGGAAGGAAAAGACCATTGAAGTTCAACTACCCTTTACCACATGGTGCCATCACGCTCCAGTAATAAAGGTAATATCTTTAAAGGTAAGTGGTCATTATTTCCTCTTGATCTTGAAGTACACACCATAGCACTATTCTCTTGATCTCAATCTTAACCAAATGAGCTCAAATATGATATATCTTATTTTGGAAGATGATAGTCATCTTGTTAATCTTGATAATTTATAAAGATGAATAATCCTTCCATAGGTTAAGTAACTCCACTACTTTATCTCATAAGCTTAAATGTCATATTTATACTTTTGATATTCTCACCCAAGATATAAATGCACAATGTGAATAGACATCAATCCTATTATGCCTAAGGTTAGAGAATGAATAAATTTTTGGTTCTATTGGTGTTTTTCCACCAATAGAGCCCATGCACTTGATCTCTACCTTGTCTTTATGAGTAGAACACGCATCAAGCAAAGTGTGGGAAGATTCCCTAAATTCTACAAGTGGGAGTTCTAAACTAGTAACAAGGATGCACATAAGATTGGCTTTGAGATGCTAACAAAAAGAAAGGAAGAAGGTGGCACCACCATTGAAAATGCCACTAGTGGAGACACCACCTCAATTCTCATCTTTAGAAGCAAACCGAAGTACTCGATCAATGAACTACTGCAAGGAGGAGTCCAGTTCGAAGGACTCAAAACATCGAACCCTCGCCGTGAGGTAACATCGGTAGTTATTCATATTTACTTTGAACATTGCATGTTTTATTTTCTCTTAACCATATTTACTCTTCTACATTAGTATTACATAGGAAATAATAAAAATAAATAGATATGCATTAGGTTGCATTCATGTATCTTAAAAAAAACTTTAAGCCCCATATGAAACCCTTGTAGCGTAAAAGTTATAGGAATTCTCACTGTGGTGGCCTACAAAATAAAAATGCATATCATGCATTTGTACTTTCTGCATATAAACCTATAAAATCTAAAAATATTAATTGAGCATCCTGCTGTAATACTGTTATCATAAACATACTTTGAAACCTCCACAACACCCAATCCTCTAAAACGGCTAACCACTAATGTTTTATCCTAATACCGTTCCACGAGTTTTGGTGTTTTGTGAGAGTTTTCTGTAGGATGACTCCAAGAGCCAGCTCACCCAGGAATCTTCATCTTCATCACTCGAAGCACATCTCTCTGACACACAGCTGACCTCTGTGTGAAGAAAGTAACTTCTTGAGTGATGAGATTGAAGTATTCCTAGCAACACTTGCTCTTATAAGTATGAGCTCCTCTATGAGGACCACTCAGCTTTAATGCTCAACTATAGCAACATCCAGCTTGGGGGAGAGCAACCCCTAGTTATCAGGTAAGTATACCTATGCGATTATCGAGTCTATCTTATAGTCATAAAATACCAAAAATATGTGGGCACATGAAGGTCCACGTCTGTAGAGTCTCTTATGAGTCCATTAGTCTAAAAGAAATAAAAAGATGAATAACACTCAAAACCAAATAAAAATACTCTAGCTATTTATTAAGGTGTGATCATAGAGTGTGTTTACAGTTCTATCTAGTTGTTAAGAATCAAATAAAAACTGAAGAACAATAAAATTCTGTCTTGGAGATGATGAATAGTTGCTCTGTCGTAATTCCTTTCACGTGCCTAGTTTTCAACCTTAAATTCTCCTGAGTTTTGGATATGACTGTTTTGATATAAGAATTTACTCTGAACCTGAAACTTGTGGAGGCATATGCTTAAGCTAAGTCTAGGTAATTGAGGGATATGATATGAGAAAGTCTAAGCTGCTATTTATCTTATTCGTAGCAATACTAAGTTCTAGAGATTTATCTTTTAAAAACTAAAAATCTTACATGATGAGCTCTTGTATGATAAAGTTTAAATTCCTACCAAAGCTATATATGATATACATTTAGAATAGGAAAACCTTTGCTCAATCATCTTTGCGTGCTTTACACTGAGTTTAGTCAACCTTTGTTGTATACTTTATGAGAGTCTTGTCATGCTTTTTAAAATCAAGATCACACCCACACACTCCACCAATATATGCATTGCTCCTATCCCGGGAGTAAAGCGCAATCATTTTTTTCACTTTCATCCAGATCCACCTTAAAAATGTTCTTCTCCTATCTTTGGGAGTGAACAACCAAAAATATACCCCATAGGATGACCCCTTGTTTAATGCTCTACGTTCCTTTGTTATCTCTCCAATCATTTATTGTATTCAAAGGATGCATATGGCTATGCAAAAAGAAAAGTTATTAGAAAAAAATAAGAGAAAGTTAAAATGCTTGCCTCCTTAAAAAAAAAAAGAAAAAAAAAGAGAAAGAAGAAAAAGAATAAAGATAGCCCATGTTTTCCGTGGAAAGTTCTAAGTCCAAGAGAGAGATTTATTTCTAAAGAGCAAAAGTAGAATTAGGTTTAGCCACCATATATTCACCTATCCACTATATTTCATACACATGCACATCTTGGTTTGATTGTATGACTTGACTCTCTATGGATCCATTGTTTGACTTTACAATATATGAATTGCAAGTATGCTCATCCTTGTTTAATGCCACTCCTATGAGCTCCACTATAATCATTAGTCATAGCATGGCATGATAACATAAATGCCTCAAGTGAGATCCATAAATACCACATATTAAGAGACTTGAGGGTGTCATACAATTAAGCTCTGAGTTTTATTTCAAAAACTTGTAAAAACTCCAGAATATTGGTTGAGTGAAGAATTTGAGACGTAGTGCTTGACTTGATTGTTCTATCTTTCAATTACTCAAGACTCACGTGAAAGTTGAAAAGCTCCATAGTTAATGGTAACATGGGTAAGTTTGAAAGTTAGAGCAGTTTTGTCTAATTCAAGAGAGAATTTCAGTTTGAAAGCATGTGTACTTTTGAGAAGTGAAAGCATTGTAGCAACTCCTGATCCAAATTTAGTAGTTAGACTTTGCTAAGGGACTAGCAAAGGGTAAGCTTGGGGGAACTTGTTGACGGTCCTTAACGCCTATTTTATACCATCAACTAATGCTCAATATAACATGATATCAACCATAAAGCATAGATGTAGGGTTTGATTCTAATGAGTTCCACGAGTTGTGTTGTTCTCGATCGTTTTGCAGGTATATCTAATTTTGCACAGAATAAAAGTATCTTAAATGATGAATTAGACTACACCATTACGACGGGCTCGTCGAGACGATCGAAACGGACACATCATTTGTTATATTCGGAGTCCGGAGTCAAAAGATATCAATTCTACACAGAAACCAACACTAGAAGACTCTAGAAGGCACCACATTATTGGAGATGTAGAGGCGTCCCTCGAATGGATGACCTCTCATCTCTAGAGAATTAGGGCTAGACTTTCCAATGTAGTTCTAGTGAGAGTTAGGGGAGAGCGGCGCTACGCTTAGAGGGGTTCGGAGGAGTCTTGAGAAGAGTCATCGAGTTTTGGTATGTCTTTGTATTTATTCTTTGTAAGACTTATGCTTTAATATATTTATTTTCTCTATTTACTTTTATGCATTACATTTAATTGGTTAGTATAGTTGTTATACTTTAGCATAGGATCTCCGCCTGTATTAGGTGCTCTAGTTATTACGTGTGACTAGAGTAGTAATTCGTAGTATAGACATGGCGTCTAGACTATAGGTTACCTGAGATTGCACCCAGTCCAACATATAGTTGTGGTAGCCCCAGGTGGTGACAGCCCTGACGGCCGACGTATTCCACCATGTTAGGGTTGGTGTTTGTAGGACCGTAGTCGGAGCTTCCTAGTCCCTTTCTCACCCCTTTCCGTGACTAGTGTTCTGATGTCCCGAAGTGTTATTGTGTGATTACTTTATTTATCATGAATCAGTTATTATAGAACCTTAGTAATAGACAAGTATTCAGGAACCGTGATCTCTCCCGTTGTCCTCTCACTTTAGCTATCTACTCTTTTATCATAGAATTCTCCGGTGTGTGTCATATATGCATAATTCCTATCATCAATCTATCGTTTACCCCTACTTTAATCTAGTTGGTGTATTAGTTAGTAGATACATGATGGTGAACTATCAATGTCTCTATCCATTGTTTCCCAGTGGTAAAATATAAATAACGATACCTGGAATACTCCCGGTAAAATGCTACAATGGTTTTCTGTGCGCTTGCGGAATCTTTCATATTTTAATTGTGCATAAGAAATACCAACAAGCATTTTTGGCGCCGTTGCCGGGGATAGGGATTTACCTCTATTTCTAGTAGCGACGTTAGAAATGTCAATAGGCGGCCGCATGGGCCCCTGCTGAGGCGGCGGCGCGAGGGCGAGGCAGCCGCGGGGGCCCTGTCGAGGCGGCGGCGTGGGGGCGTGGCGGCCGGGCGCGGCCCGGCCGAGGCGGCCAGCGGGGCCTAGCCGATTCGGGCGGCGCAGAGGCGAGGCGGCCGTGCGGGCCCGGCCAAGGTGGCGGCGTGGGGTGAGGCGGCCGGCATAGGCGTTGTCGAGGCGGCAGCTGAGGGCAAGGCGTCCGGCGTAGCCACAACTCGATCTGCGGCAACGGGTGACATCGATCCTTGGCTTCCAAGGCGCGAGGGGCTCTGATCTGCGACAGCCGAGCGTCGATCGGGTGAGAAGAGCTCCGATCCGCAGTGGGCGAGCCTCGATCTAGTTGCTGGGGCTTTGATCCGTGCCGTGACCTCAATCCGGCGAGTGGTGGCGTTGGAGTGGCGCGAGGCCTAGATCCAGGCCCGTGTGGGCTTTTTATTTTTTTTGTTTTTTAATTTTAATTGGATTAACGGTGGCGGTTAAACCTGCCACCACAGTTAATCTCTGATTAACCGTGACCTATGATTGGTGGTGGTTAAGAAAGCCGCCACCGTTAATCCAATTTGACTGTCACAGTTAAGCTCTGTGTAGTGGTGAGATGTGCAACATATCTTGGTCACTCTCATGAATCCAAGACATATGGATGCCATTGCCTGGAATTATGATAGCTGAGGAATTTTGTCTGTGAAATCAGCTTACCATGTACTAGATGATGAGAAGGATAGCGCCAGAACTCGCCAACATGGACAGTGAGCTCGACCTGCTTTCTGACTATGAAGGTCTTGTCTAGCAAAAATTATGGAGACTACTGGGCCCTCCCAAGATTAAACATTTTATGTGGTGATTTGTGAGAAATAGCCTACCTCTTAAAATGAATATCATGCGAAGAGGAATGTTCCTTGACACCAGGTGTCCAGTTTGCTATCGTCTGGATGAGGATGTGGCCATTGTTTCCTCAAATGCAAGTTTGTCAGGCAGTGTTGGTTGGATCTTAGACTTTAGCCAATTTGCTAGTCACTTCTATCAAAAACCTCGGCTTGGGATGTGCTGATAGAAGTGTTGAATCTTAAGCAGGAGGTGTGTTTAAAAATTGTGATTCTCATTTGGAAGCGGTGGAATGTCCGAAATAAATTGAACAAAGAAAAGGGTGGGCTATCAAGAGATGAAATCACGTACTGCCTCCGCTCCAAAATGCTTATCGTTTTCGGTTTCCGAGCCACAAATTTGACTTGATTTATAAAAAACATACAATATTTATATCTCTAAATAAATAAATAAATTTATTTATTAAAAACTAGATTTAAAGATCTTTTCAATGATACTAATTATAATACTAATTGATGACATCTAACATTTATAAAAATTACCAGCAGTTGTTTCTCGAGAAGTGAAGCAACAGACATTTTGGAACGGAGGGAGTATGCAGTTTTGAATCTAATGAGTGATCTTGGGTTTGGAAAACTGCAAGTGAACCCAGGTGTGGGAATGAGAGGACAGCAGGTCTGGACGGCTCCACCATCGAGCAAGCTTAAGATAAATACTGATGGTGCTTTTATTAAGGAGACATTGAGTGCGTGGTGGGTGGGGTTTCATCATCAGAGATCATCCTGGAGATGTTGTAGTAGGAGCAGGTGATCTTGCAGGGGTACCTGATATCCTAACGACTGAAGCCATGCCTGCAACAAAGCTCTTTTGTCAGCAACTGACCTTGGCATTTCTTGTATCCAAATTGAAGTTGATCCTTCAGTCTTGAAGCAAGCCATCATCAGCCTTAGACCTAGCAGCATTTGGTATGTTGATTAGTGATATAAGGGAGTTGCTACGTGATCACTTTGTTGTTCATGATGTAAATTTAATTTCTAGAAATTGTAATGCTGCAGCGCATAATCTAGCTAGGTTGGGGGATGAGTTTGGACCTAGGTATGTCATGTGTTTGGATAAACCCCCTCTCAGAATTTGTAAGATATTTGGTGTCTCACGAGTTTGTCGAGACTAGTTTAATATCGGGGCCAAAGAGCCATCCCTTTGATTCAAAAAAACCCCACTCTATGCTTGCCTTCTCCCTTCTCACACCCTTAGATACACACGGACTACTAATTAACCATCGCCGGCCGAGCCTTCTGCCAAGCATCGAAGTCGGAGGATGAAGCCATGCCTGACGACGTCAACTAATAAGATCCTTTAAATCCCTTCAGGTGACGACTTCAGCTAACGGTCTGCAAGCGGAAATTCAAAGCCTTTGTGATCATTTCGTGATCATTATTGACATCTCTTAGCGTCACCTTAATACTAGGTTGTCATCCCAAGTAGTGATGCAAGAAATGCATGATGATATTTATTATAAGCATTCCAATTATTAACTTTAGGGAAAAAACAATAGCATTTGTATATAAGTGCACAAAAAATATCATTGTAGCATTTGTTTCTACTGAATTTTGGATTCAAAGTGCAAAAGGGAAGAATGCCCAAAGGCACTATCTGATCAAATTGGTTGTTTACCGATATGGGCTGATCTACAGAGAGTTGGCTTTCCTCTAGGGATCGGCTAATTGAAGGCGTGCTAGCTTCAAGGATTCCTTCTGGTGGGATCGGCTAAATACTGAGATTGACCGATTTGCGAAGATCGGTTACTTAACATCGGGATGTTGTCCAAGATTGTGAAGTTTGCGATTAAGGATTATGTCCAACTACAGTACCAATCGAAGGCTGTGAGAAAGGAAAGGATCATAATAAGCCAGGTTGATTTTAGGAAGAGTCCTAGTTTAGCTTTAGCTTTAGAGATGTAAATCGTATTCGACTAGGACTTAGCTCGGACAGGATATAAATATGGACCTAGATCCATCTTTAAAGAGGATCAATCAATTCAACAACAGTTGGCTACATGCGAAGTAGGAGTAGCGTAGATTCAGCTAGTTCTTCTCCAATTTAGGCTACAACAACTTCGTTCGGGCTCTAGTTTGCTTGTAAGTCACATTATAGTTCATGTTATCTTGTAATAAGACTGTAATGGCTTGGTCCGATCTCTTGTTACGTGTTAATGTGAGCTAGTTATCATTGATCGTGCATGATGAATAGTTCTTTGCTATTTGGAGTGCATTGTCAATAGCTACCGAACTTGTTAAAAAGTAGTTAAACATATTTGGCTGTTTTTGGATCGGTTCAAGTTATCCATATTATAATTAATAACTATAATATACACCCTCGAGTTTGGGTTTAAGATAGATCGGCTTCATCTTACTTCACATGATCGTCTTTTATGCTTTATCATGATTATTGTTTGTACGACAATTAACAGGCTTAAAACAGCTGTTCTTGCCCTAAACCCATGCTCTACGCAGTGTGTGTTCAAGGGTATGATTAAATTTACGATTAGACTCCATTAATCTCTTCTAGAAGGTTTAGTATGGCTGCAACGGTCAATCCGATCCCCTCTATCAAACTTATCTAGATTCTTTTCATTGGCTATCACTTGCTTGCATTTATTGTCTCTTTACTGCTTATTGGTTATTTCTTGTCTCTATTAATTGTCACTTTGCTACTCATTGACTAAGCCCGCTATGATTAAATACAAACCGAGTGTTTTTTTTATTCTGCTTCTTAACCATTGCGCCAAAGGCTTAGATAAAGAAGATAAATGAATGGAGGAAGTAGTAAGGAAGATCAAGAAAATAGAGCATGTCTTCATTTGCAATCATTCGCATATTTGGAGAGAGTGAAAGGTTCAAGCTGTTCAAGAGGAGTGAATTGGGCTTCTCTAAATTTTCTCAAAACAGTATAAACCTATCGCTAGTCTATTTTACCCCTAGTGCCTAGAAGTGTGTTCTATGACTCACAAAAGTTTTGTTCCCTAGGTTTCAACCCTACTCTAGTATAGCAATTCTAGCAAAGTAAATACATGAAGTAATTGTTTGAAAATAAATGCTCAAAGTAAAAAGAGAGAGGAATGTGGCGATGTTTTTCCGAGGTATCGGAGAGTTGGCACTCCCCACTAGTCCTTGTTGGAGCACCCATGCAAGGGGTACAGGTCCTCCTTGATTCTTGCAAGGACCAGGTGCTCTTTACGGGCTGATTCTTTGTCACTCCGACGCTGTGAATAGCTCACAACCGCTTGCACAATGATTTGGGTCATCCACAAGCTCCACGGGCTGATCATTAGGCTCCCAATAGCCACCAAGCCATCTAGGTGATGCCGATCACCAAAAGTAACAAGAACAAACTCTCACTTGATCAAGACTAGCCTAATGAGAAAAGTGGATACACTTGCTACTCTCTTTGCACTAATGGTGTCCTAAGCAATGGATTAACAAATCTCTCAACCTCACTAGGGCTCTTGCACTTTCAACATCTCACAAGGTGTTCTTCAGATGTTGGAATAAGCAAGAGACCTCAATTGAATGAGGTAAGAGAATATAAGTACCCCCACACAATTCTCCACACAAAGAGGTATTTCAGGCTGTTTAAGTGATCAACGGACACATCCGTCGAGGTGGCCAAACGCATCCGATTAGTAGCCAATGGCTAACTGTACCTACTGGACGTCAGCCTGACTGAACACTATTAGAGACCAGTCGACCTTGATCGGACGCATTTGGTGAATAAAACCCCGTTTTGGACCTCTCTGAGTAGTAACCAGACACCCTAACCCTAGCGTCCGGTCAGTCACTAACCAGTGTCCGGTCCAGTGTGGACCAGCTGAAAGCCCTAGTTTGGTTTTTGGCTAATTGATGAAACCTAGGACTAACCCTATTGCTAAGTGTGTAGCATAGAGAAAGGGGAGGTCCAAGCCAAGTGGTGGAGTGGAGATCAAGGTGATGGTGGAGACCAAAGATGATCAAGTGCCACCCTTAGAGATGAAGGAAGAAGAGGTGAAAGATGGAATGCTAGAGGCAAAAGTATATGCTAGGGAAATTCCATTTTGCCGGCCATAGGCGAGTAGAGAAGTTGATTGCCGGGTTTAGGATTGATAACCGTACTATTAAGAGGGGCGATGTCGTGCAATATTGGTTATCTAAGTGCCACTAGGTGAGCAATGACTTTGCATATGCATTAGGGACATAGTGAGCTAACAATCTCTTGCAAAATTTATTTGAAAATGCTAACACATGTGCACAAGTGGAGAGACACTTTTGTGTTGGCACATAAGGGCAGGAGTTGATGGGGTTTGGCTATAAACCTCTTCCACCGAGCTTGCGAGGCGGGACTCAGAGGTTTTCGGAAGAAAAGAGTTATCTGAAGGTGACCGGACGCTGTCTCGGTAGGGACCGGGCGCGTCCGGTGCTTTTCAGGGGTCACCGGACGACGTGTGACCGGCGGTCCGGTGCTGCGCCCGATCGGCCTGCAGATGCAAACTGGCGTGGACCGGACTCCGGGCGCGTCCGGTCAAGGTGCAGCGGATGCGTCCGGTCAAGATTTTGCAGTTTTGGAGCTCTCTGAGTTGTGACCGGACTCGCTGAGGCGAGCGTCCGGTCAGAGCAGCGGACGCATCCGGTCGTGTCCGTTGGCGCGCATTCAAACGTCAGCGACACATGGCTCAGTGAGAGTGACCGGACGCTGGGACCGGACGCGTCTAGTCGTCACTTAACGCGCGTCCGGTCAACAAGCAGACAGGGGGTGTTTGTGTGTACGGTTGGGTGTCTTTGTGGGCGCCTAGATAAGTGAATTGGCCGGCTCTAGAGAGTCCCTCTTGGCATTTTGACATACTTGATATCCCTTAGAGCTAAGCAAACATTCTCCCTCACTTTGTATACCTCTTGATTGATCTGGAGAGTGATTGGGAGAGCTTCTAGTGCATTTGCCTTGTTCTTGAGCATCTAGTGGTACTAGTGAGCGTTCTTGCTGCGATTGAGCTTATTACTCTTGGTGGTTTGCCACCACCTAGACGGTTGGAGCAGCGAGCCAGAGTTGAGCAAGCTTGAAGATTGTTCTTGGTGGCTATTCACCCCCCTCTTCGCAAGCTTAGAGCTTATTACTCTTGGTGATTTGCCACCACCTAGATTGTTGTTGGCCACTCCGGAGGTGATTATGAGGGGTTCTTGACCTTGTCCCCGTGGGAGATCGCAAAAGGTACTCTAGTGGAATGCTCATGACTTGTGTTGCCCTCATCTTGTGGTGATTCTTGCGGTGCCCGTTGGAGGCTTGATGTGGTGCCAATTAACAGCCGAATCCCAAGTGAGTGCCGTCACAACGAGGACTAGCGTGTTGGCAAGCACGTGAATCTTGGTAAAAAATCCGGTATTCATTTGGGATTGATCCTTCGAGATCATATTTGGATTTCATTTGATTGATTGGTTCATCACCTTGGTTTCTTATTGTTGATCAAGAAGGTGATTGGTACGACATCCCGAAGGCATGGTTTGCATTCCTCGGTTCTCTTCCTTGTGTTTACCTTTGTGCAAAGTAGCATATTAGGTTGTGTAGAGTAGTTTGATTGCTAAGGACATTACTCTTAGTGTGCCTAGTGTATTAGGATTGCTAAAATTGGTTAGGTTGGCTTGCAACCCCCTCTAGACTAGCGCAACACTTGCTTCGGCATTTAATTTACTAACCGGTTTATTTAGTGGTTTGTAGATTTTTAATTAGGCTATTCACCCCCTCTAGCTATTTAGGATCTTTCACCAGCCACTGGTGGCACTGGAGCGTCCGGTCAGGTGCTAGAGGCAAAGTCCGATCACTTCGGCACCTCACATACACTAACCGGACACGTACGGTCAGTTATGTGCCAGTGTTCGGTCAAGCCAAAATGGCTTGTTTCTCTTCTGTTTTCGTGATCTTTCGTACGACTTCGATTCTACTAATCTTTAGGCTAACTCTAGGGCTGTGCACCACACCTAACTCCCTAGGCGTACCTAGGTCAAGCTACCAATACATACCCCCTTAATAGTATAGCCCAAAGGTAAAAACAAAGTTGTAACTACCCTAAGTGTCTCACCAACTCCAAATGACACTTAAAACTAGCCGTCCATACCCTTGTTGTCTATCCTTTAAAAACCAAAAATGATTTTGATTGTCGGGGCATAATACCATTGATTGCCCAATTAACCACCATTATCGTGACCTAACTCAGTTAGTTTCTGCAAAACACACGTTAGTCATAATAATCTTATGTTGTCATTAATCACCGAAACCCACTAGGGGCCTAGATGCTTTCAGAGTGAACTACAGAGGACTCAATAGAAATATTATACCCGCGATCTACCACATGGCCTAGAATATAGTAAGTATCCACAAGTAAACAACATATAAGCACCATGCTTACACAATGTCGATCACTCACCCAATATACTTTAGAGTGAGCACTATACGATCTCATACGTAAATATAATGATAATCAAACTATACTCAGCATATAATCAGAGTAGACAATGAATATGATAACCATGAATAAGAATATGAAAAAAATAATGTCATATTAAATATAGCAAACGTATGAAATACGAAGGATATAAGAGAGGATACAAAAGGCTTTACTAAGCCACGCTCTTGACACGATCGTGAAAGTTGGTACACTACGAGAAAACCTTCGTGACAAAATACTGGTAATTTTTTAAGGCTTCGCAAGCAAGTCTCTCACACCATCGAACTTGTTCCAGTGCTAACAGCAACTAAAAGAATCACTCAAATAGTATTACCAAATATTTTTGCACCACAAGATGAGAGCCCCAAATATCAAGATGTGATAATCAAAGCCACCATAAAAGGGCTCTGGATATGACCCTTCGCAGTACACCAGACTAGAGAAAAATAAAATATTAACCATCGAGAAGACATGTACATGTACAACGAATTCAAGAAGTACTGCAATTCCTGACAACGACCAATCAAAAAAGTCAAAGAGCAAAACCAATTTAGACAAGCCTCATAGTTCCAAGGGAACTAATATAAAACCCAGGGCGACAAGCAGCAGAACCAGCCTTGGAAAAATCAGGTCTTTGCCGTCCAATAGCCTGAAGGCCAAAGTTCAGTCCAAGGACAGCAAGACAGCAAAGAGAACCTAATTACCAATAAGACAACCAAGTGAAACCCTGGAACAAAGGCTGAGGTAACAAGCAGAGGCCTTGAAAGCAATTTGTTTCTTCCACGGGGAAGAACATGGCCATCCACCAAAGACTGCTCGGATTCCAAGAAACCCAAAAAACGCATCAAGTAAAGAGAGAAACCAGTCACATCTAAGACCCGATGAAATCAATAACGAGTCAAATTTCTTGGCAACAACGACGATACTGTCAGGTCTCAACGCGTACAACACACACACGCACACAACATACATGGATGCAACTTAGAACCTAGGCTGGCAGTATGAAGCCTTGCCGTTGCCACCAACCACAACCCCAAAACAAGAGTCATATCTCAGTAACCAAATATCCCTACACACCCAGTTACCCACCATCGGCATGATCCTACCAATATCTGGAGGACCCACAATAAAATTTTGAAGCACAAAACTGAACAGAGACCACCTGCAGTTGGTGAACAATGTGTCAACGAGTGGATCTGATAGGATTCCTAATCCTACCTGGGATGTTGCGTAGCCTGTAAGGATGAGAGGGAGGAAGGGCTGGGCGTGGTGCTCGCTGCCAGCGGCTGGGCGCCGTGGCGAGGTGGCTGGAGGCACAGGGGAGGAGCTAGGCGGCGGCTAGGGCAAATCCCGGCTCCCTGAGGAAGCCGGAAACAATTATATTGTTTCTGCTTAATTTTCCAAATAGAGTTTACAAGTATTTATATGTCTCTCTAATAATGCTAATTATAAAATAACCCCCTAAAGGGTCTCAAATTGCGACAAATGTATGGGCTTACAGCCCCCTTGATGGCCGGCTCCCTTCTAGCCACTAATGGGCTTACGGCACTGATACGGGATGCCGATCATAACATCTCTCGCGGCCTGCAAAAACAGCTCGTCCTCGAGCTGGAAGTCAGGGTAATCAGCCTGGAAATCATCAAGAAGCTCCCACGTCGCCTCATCTTCAGGAAGGCCGGTCCACTTGATCAGCACGCGCCAAGCCCCACGGCGCTGCTGGGCGCGCAAGGCAGGGGGCCGACAGCACCCGACCATCATGGATTGGAGGAAGACCGCTTGGAACCGAGGGAGGATCACCACGGTGTTGCTTCAGAAGGCCGACATGGAAGACATCGTGGATGCGAGCGGCGTCCGGTAGCTGGAGGCGGTAGGCGACGCGGCCGATGCGTTCAAGAACGCGGAACGGCCTGGCCCAACGTGGCCCCAACTTGCGCTTGGCGCGCGGGTCGAGGGACTATGCAGTGCGGTGAAGAAGGCGCAGCCAGACCCACGAGCCCACCTCAAACTCCACGTCCCTGTGGTTGGCGTCGTAGTACTTCTTGGACAGCTGCTGAGCTTGAAGGAGCCGCTGACGAACCTCAGCCAGCATCTCATCCCGACTGCGGAGGAGGGAATCAGCAGCCTCCGTGCGGGCTGTCCCCGGATGGTAGGGCAGAATGGGCGGCGGAGGATGGCCATAGACAACCTCGAAGGGCGTAGCGCGGACGGCGGTGTGGAAGGAAGTATTATAGCAATACTCCGCCCACGACAGCCACTCCACCCATGCTCGAGGCCGATCACCTGTGACACAATGCAAATACATAGCAATCACCTTGTTGACCACCTCGGATTGGCCGTCCGTCTGAGGATGGAAGGCAGTGCTCATGCGGAGCTGCACGCCCGCCATCTGGAAGAGGTCCCGCCACACATGGCCGGTGAACACGGGGTCCCGATCGCTGACGATGGAGAGAGGGTACCTGTGCAAGCGCACGATGCCATCGAAGAAGGCGTGGGCCACCGAGGAGGCAGTGTAGGGGTGGCCGAGCGCAATAAAGTGCGCGTACTTGGAGAACCGGTCGATGATGGTGAGGATGACTGACTTGCCCGCGACCTTCGGCAGCTCCTCAATGAAGTCCATGGAGATGTCCACCCACACCTGGGAGGGCACCTCGAGGGGCTGCAGCAGCCCCGCTGGCTGTAGCATCTCCGTCTTGTTGCGCTGGCACGTGGTATAGGAACGCACCAAGTCCTAAACCAGCACCCTGTCCCACGGGATATAGAAGTCGGCGCGAAGGCGATGCAGCGTCTTCTGGATGCCCTCGTGGCCGGCCGCATGGGCCAGCAGGAGCACCTGGTGACGGAGGTCCCCATGGCCCGGCACATAGACGCGGGACCCATGGAGGAGACCACGGTCGAGGTGTCACGGCTCGTCGAGGTCACCGTCCTGCAGCTGTTGCAGCAGCTGTTGGCCGTCCGGAGCGAGGGATGTCGCGCGCCGGATGTCCTCCAGGAGGGAGAACGAAGGCCCAGACATCGCCAAGGCAGGTCCGGTCGCCCCTGGCGCTGGAACAGCAACGCTGTCCTCCACGTCGCGGCGGGACAAGGCGTCTGCCATGGCGTTCAGGCGGCCCGGGCGACACTCCACCATGAAGCCGAAGAGCTTACTAATCCATTGGTGCTGAGGAACGGTGGACAAACGCTGGTCAAGTAAGAATTTAAGACTATAATGATCAGTACGAACCAGGAAGGGCCGCCCCCATAGATAAGGGTGCCAATGGCGCACCGCCTGAACCAATCCAATCAACTCGCGTTCGTAGGCTGCGAGCTTGAGATGCCGAGCAGCAAAGGGACGGCTGAAGTAGGCAAGAGGCCCGGTGCCCTGATGGAGGACGGCGCCGAACCCTGCCCCCGATGCATCGCAGTCGACCACAAAGGTCGTGTCGAAGTCCGGCATCTGAAGGACGGGCCCCGTGGTCAAGGCTCGTTTGAGCGCCTCGTATGCTGTCGCTACGTCGTCGTCCCACAGGAATGCGCCGCGGCGCAAGAGACACGTGAGTGGGGCAGCAATAATGCCGAAGTCCTTGATGAATTTTCGGTAGTAGCCCACCAGGCCCAAGAAGCCGCGGAGGGCCCGGGCAGAGCGGGGAAGCGGCCACGCAGCCACGGCGGTGATCTTGTCGGCGTCCATGGCGACTCCGCCCTCGGTGATGACATGGCCAAGATAGGCCACGGACGGCGCCCCGAAGGAGCACTTCGAGCGCTTCAGATGTAGATGATGGGCTTGCAGGGCGTTGAGGACGATGTTGAGGTGCTGCAAGTGCTCAGCCCAAGATGAACTGTAGATAAGGATGTCATCAAAAAACACCAGGACAAACCTCTGAAGATAGGGGTGGAGGACGTCGTTCATCAGGGCCTAGAACGTGGCCGGCGTGTTGGCGAGCCCGAACGGCATGACCAGGAACCCAAAGTGGCCATGGTGGGTGCGGAACGCCATCTTGGCAATGTTGGCTGGGTGCATCCACACCTGGTGGCACCCGGAGCAGAGGTCAAGCTTGGTGAAGAACCTCGCCCCGTGCAACTCATCGAGCAGATCGTCAACCACCGGGATCGGGAACTTGTCCTTGGAGGTCTTGGCGTTGAGAGCGCGGTAGTCGATGCAGAAGCGCCAGGACTGATCCGCCTTCCGCACCAAGAGCACGGGTACGGAGAACGGCGACGTGCTCAGTCGGATGATGCCTTGTGCTAGCATTACCACACACTGGCGCTCCAGCTCATCCTTCTGCAACTGTTATGACCGGCATCCCGTATCAGCGCCGTAAGCCCATTAGTGGCTAGAAGGGAGCCGGCCATCAAGGGGGCTGTAAGCCCATATATTTGTCGCAATTTGAGTCCCTTTAGGGGGTTATTTTATAATTAGCATTATTAGAGAGACATATAAATACTTGTAAACTCTATTTGAGAAGCCGGGATTTGCCCTAGCCGCCGCCTAGCTCCTCCCCTGCGCCTCCGGCCACCTCGCCTCGGCGCCCAGCCGCCGACAACGAGCACCACGCCTAGCCCTTCCACCCTCTCATCCTTATAGGCTATGCAACATCCCAGGTACGATCAGGAATCCTATCAATCTAGTATCAGAGATCAGGCCTTGATCCTCCTCCTCTGCTGCTATCTTCACCACCATGCCCCCTGCTGCACCGGCCATGCTCCCCACCACAGCAGCCATGGCGGGTCCTGGATCCTATTGGGCTTAGGCTGGTCCTAGTTCACCTGCTACGCCGCCGGTGTTCACCTCTACCACGGCCATCGTGGCGCCACTGCCTGCACAGCAGCCTGTGCCGTTGCCTTCGGTGCCCACTGCGTCCTCTCCGATCACGCTGGAGTCCCTGGCTGCGGCCGTCCAGGACGTGACCAGATCGTTGGCTGCCATGCAGTCCTATCTAGCCATCTGACAGCAGCAGCAGCCGCCGCCGTTTTTCCCGTACGAGATGTCTGGTTATGGGACACCGGTGGTTTTGTTCTAGGGTGTACAACCATCTGCCCCAGTTCAGCTGACCGCCCCGGTTTCCATACACCAGCCGTGGATGCCCCCCTCTCCTTCACCATTCCCGTCTTATGCTATGGCATCAACGATGGGGCTGGTGTACACGACGGCGAGCACCCCGGCGAGCACGGCAACGGCATTTGCGGCACCGACCGCCGCCGCTGATGTCGTTCCCGGTGGGCCGCGCCTCCAGCATCCATTCACCGATGGGATCTTCTATAGAGGTACCGGCGCCCAGCAGATTCGGATGTCGGCTTCGGTGCGGTTGCAGGCTGCTGCACGCGGGCTCCTTGCGCGTCAGCGGGTGCGGGTGATGCATGATCTGCAGCTACAGCTCCTTCAAGTTGCGCTTCTCTGCGCAAAAGGCCCCACCTCGTCCGCTGCGTTGGGGATATTGGGCTCGCGGTTGTGCCCACGAGTGGCGAGCATGCTATTTTTCTGCGCGGGCAGCGACCTCCGACTCGCAGCAGCGGCGGTAGGGGGAGTCACTCCCTTCCTTGGCACCGGCGAGGACGCACTGCCTAGCGCCCCCCGCTTTCCGCTACTGGCCACCGCGAGGACGTCTCCGCTGGTCGCTGTCGCAACTAAGTCCAGGTGGCCGTACCCGTGCATCCCTCTCGTGGAGTCAAAAATAAAGAGTCGCAATTTATTCAAAATAATCCAAGATGTAAAAGGCTTGTTCTTAAATGTTCGGTTTGCGTCTAGTGGAGTCATCGTTAGCATGATCATTAGGTTGTAGCTTGAAGACGAGTTGCATGTCCAGGTGGGGTGCAGTGTTAGAGGAGTCAAGGGCTTATTGGGCCTTTGCCCATTAAAGTTAATTAGTATCTTGCTTAGGAGTCAAGTCAACCAACGGTGGAGGCAGGGGGCCAGCAGGGGCCATGGCCCCACCCAATGTTGGTGCAAAAAAACTAGTACTTATGTATCATGTATGTGCTGCGTATGGCCCAAGAGCAAGAAGCAAGGCCCATGGTACATGTACGTATTGTATTATACTATTGTGTACAGACTGGAGAGAGTTGAGAGCCTATTCGTCGGAGTCTAAGGGTCGAGCCGCCGAGGGCACGCTTGCGCACGATCGCGAACAACCTGCAGTGCCGCCGGGCGCCGGTGCCGCCGCCACTGCGCTGTCCGGGCGTCTGGCCTCCGGCGTTAGATTTCCGTCTACAGATCAGGCATAGCACAGCAGCACGCAAGCAGACTTTCAGGCAGCACGCATACGCAGGTATGTTATTCTTTGTTCAATTCAGTTTTGTGTCTCCATCAGTGATCAGTATGCCTAATTGGCTAATTAAAATTTTATTTTTTACATTGAAGGATCATCAACTCATCATCATCAAATTTAAGAGGACAACAATTGAAAATTTTTACAAGAGAGGCACAAACACTACTGATGTTTCAATAGATGAAGGGCATGATGACCCTGAGCCAGAGTCTCTGGAGGATGAAATAGCTAACTGGGCTGCAGAACAAGAAAATGAGGAAGAGGAAGATCCAGTGCAGCCGCCGTTCAAGGTTCAGCGAGTAAATTGTGCAGACAATAGTGTGTTGAATGTAGAGCGTGATTCAGGTTTGCGTGACCAAATTCGGACTTATCCTCCAGACAAACAAGAACAAGTTATCAGAGCATATATGAACCATGGTCCATATCAATTTAAATGAATCATGTTAGTCCCTTTTACCATTTATGCTCATCGTTCTATTTTTCATCGCAAAATTGTCTCTACATACATAATTAATTTTTGAATAGAGATTTTGGTGTTTTAATATATAATTTAACTCTATTTATACATATATTTATATTGTCATATTGGCATTTATACTATACTATATTTATTTTATTGCTCGGCCCCTGCTATATATAATTCCTGGCTCCGCCACTGAAGTCAACCTCTATATAAGGAGAGGAGATGTATCAATCAAAGCAGGCAAGAGATTAGAAAAAAATCACTTCTCTCTTGCCGGCCGTGAGCAGAGCCCCACGGCCGGCGTTCCTAGCGCCCAAAACCCTAGCCTCCGTTCTCTCTCACAGTCGCCGCCCTGTGAACAGTACCCACGGGTACTGTTCACGCCGCCGCCGCCGCCGCCCGCTCCCCTCGCAACCACGCAGCCCCAACGACGTCATAACAGGATCAATAATTCACACATCTATAAAAACATAAGTAGTTTAATATATTAACCATAGAGGATGAACAAAATATACATCAAATCAAACAAAAGATACATATACAATTTGAGGGAGCCAAACAAATAGATCGTGGGTAGCAGGTCGTTCTACACAGGATTTCTGTAACAAGGTACGATAAATTCATGACCACAAATAAATAATAACTAATAATAATCCTAAACATTAGAAAAGACTGGTGTGTACCACTAAATTCTTTGGAGCCCGTAATACAGCGTGCCCTTTCATATCTTTAAACCCATATAGAGGTACAGAAGAAAACCACATCTAAACCAACCCTGTAATGAAGCTTCATGTGACAGGCAAATAATTGTTCATGAGTTCAGCACTCCGGTAAAGGAAATGCAAGATTGACCCTCCATGAGTGAACAGAAAGCTCACCAATTTCCCCAATTGAAAAATATCTCATGAAGACATCGAAAGGAATATGTCGTTCCTGCCTTCCCTGATATGCAATCCAATAGAAGATGTAGGAAAGAAAGTGATGGAGCTCCTTGTAACATGGTACCTCAGTACCTCGCTTGTTCAGCTGGTAAAATTTCATCCAGGTGTAATGATTTCCAATAAGGGAAAAAAAGTGTGAATCTGTTGGATGAGTATGATAATGTCAAGTGTGAAATACACAACCTGCATTCATTAACTTAATGAATGAAACAAACCCCACAAACCCATTAAAAGCAGAGGAAGTCAACTCGTGGGAAAAGGAACAAAAGAGTGGGGAGAACCAAAAAGCACCAAAATCTTGAAGGCCTCTTCATTTCCTGATTTGGCATGTAACATCGATAATTAAAAATCAGTGACTGTCTTAAAAAAATGGAGAAGAGTACTTCCAGAGTGTATTAATCTACCATGCTACACCTCCCCAGTGTGTCTAACTACTACTATCAAACATCAGACATTCTTAGTAACAATTATGATTGTAGATTGCATCATATGAGAAGACCATATGACAAATCTTGCAAAAAAGAAAATTTAAGAGGCATTACCAAATATGTCTCTGTTGCCTACGATATATCTGACTATCTGCCCTGCTCAAGAAGCAGATAGCATGTTATTACTCATTACTATCTTGTCTGCAAAAACATCTTGCCAGTTTTTGGCATAACATGTTTTTTTTTTTCTAAACGAACCTTTGGTATAGCATACTAGTGCCTTGTCAAGTTGATATTCTTTCCTTTCACAAGTTGCTTCTCTATTTCTCTGCCTTAATAAAAAAGACGCGCAAACATTTTGCGTGATCGAGAAAAAACCATGTGCTGCTATTTATGAAGTATGGTGATCATTCAAGAAAAAAGTGGTGGGAAGACCTGTCTGACTGATACTGTAGCATAACTATCCAAAATTGGACCTAGATCAGATGTGACCAAAGCTGGTCATATCGAAACGCGAGCGGCTTCAGGGGCAACTGTTATTCTACTAAATTTTCATGGCTGTAGTGCCTAACCTCAAACGAACAACAGATTCAGGAAAGGAAAGATAGCTTGCTGGGAAAACACAATTAGTAACAGAACAGGAAAGAGTGTTTCAGATACTGATTTATTCGGCTAGTCTAGGAACAATCCAAAAATTAAAGGGAAAATTACATGATTCCACAGCATTTCACAAATGGTGGAAACAAAATCAAAACCTGAATCACTTGACCTAGAAGCCGTGGCGGTGAACGGTGTGTGGGAGCGATGGCGAGGACGGGCGAGACCGCTGTGGCACCGGCGCGGCGGCGCCGGCATGGTTCTCCTCGCCCCACACGTCCTGTTCTCCGGGGAAGCCGAGCCACCACGGCGGCGGTTCAAGGAAGCCAAGGAAGGGAAGCGGCAGGCGTGGCACCAGCAGGCCATTGCCAATGGGAAATGGGCTGCTTATACCACAGCGCCGTGAAGGCACGCGACCTAATGGGTTGGACTCTCTGTGTAGGAAAAGAATTGAACTGGATCGGGCCGTGGCTGGATCGACAATCCGTGGCTGCTTGAACATTTCTGTTTAAGGACAAAGATGCTGCAGGTGACGAGTCTGATGTTTCTCAAAAAAAAACAAAAAAAAAAAAAGAAGGGTGACGAGTCTGATGCCCCAGCGTACGTGCATCGCCGTCTCGTCGCCATTCATTGACTCACCAAGAGAGAGACACGTCACAAAAGAGCAAATAATGCACAGGGGACAGTGCAAGTCGCCTGGTGCAAGTGGGTTTTGAAAGATCATGGCGGCTAATAATATAAATTTCGCTGAATTATACTACGTATTGCTGCAAGGAGCTAGCTACTAGAAGAGAGGAATTTGATATGATGGTTGCTGCGATCTCTGAAAGCGTCCTGGCTACCTGCTGGTCGATACGTGTAAAATTAAAGATGCAAGAATGTGTCATAGCCAAAAACGACTACCCCGGCTTCTGATTCCATCTTAGCGGGCGGATCGGGACCAAGTACTTTGCCAGTCAAGATTTTCTTTGGACAATGAACTTTTTATCTTCGCGCGCCCTACCGATACGACTATACAAGAATGGAGAATGCGCTTGAAAGTTGAGCGTTGGTGGATGTACGGTGAACCGCACTACTACTGTTTTTCTTTTTCTCTTTCTTTTTCCACCATGCACATGTGATAGAAGCCATGTTGTTCACGGCTTGGGTGCAAATCAGTTAAGCCGTGTGATGAATAATTCAACCCTAGCAAAGACAGTCAATCGAGCTCTTCTTACTCCTACTTATAAGTAGCTTAATTTCATAAATATTCCTTGCATTATTGTCACCAATTTCCTTCTAGTTTTCATATAAGTGAATCATCAAGTGACCTAATGATACACACATATGAAACTAGTAGTATACTTTACTGTTCACCATCAAGATCCTATATATAAAATATGTAGTCGTGCCATGGTTTGATGACTATTGACACCAAATTAATTTCACAATCCTTCGTGTACCATTGCCACTAGATATGATGCATGGACTACTTAATTTAATTGTAATCAATAATGAAACATACAAGCTAATATCCGACGTTGTAAAATACGAGTTTATGACGTTATTGTGCAACAGGTGACGTTGTCAACACCTTACTTTAATCTGATTCTAGATGTGCGAGATATAGCTTAGTACAGGCAAATCATATCTAATTAATGACCGGAGTGAAACTATATATAATATCGTTTTCAGACTAACAAGTCAAAGTCAAGTGGTCCAAGAATATTCAAGTTCGCCGACTGGTACGTCACAATGATCAGATGTCCCAATCAATGGAATAATACAATGCTCCATCTAGTTGAGTTAGAAAAAGACCAGCGGTTGATTACGTACGCAATATTACTCCATCCCTATATACAAGAGTTAAATGCATCATAGGTCCATTAACTTATGAGGAGGTTTCAAACTAGATCCTTATGCTAACATGGTCTGCTGACTTGTCCATCTAAACTGATTGTTGACCTTCATTCATTAAACACCTTGGGGCACATGAGCAAGCACCACCCCACCGATGTAGGCGTGTGAGCGAACCGCCACCGCGGGCAAACGAGCACATAGGCATGCAAGCAAGCCCATTCGGCCATGCAGGTGAGCACCATTGCCGCCGTTGCTTGGCGGCACGTGAGCAGGTCGCCAAGGCACGTCGACACGCGAACAAGCACAACCGCCGCTGTGGCCACACGGGCCATCCTATGCACATGGGCAGGCAGATATTCCTTGGTCTCGCATTTGTCTTGAACTCCATCGAGCATAGGACATCCTCCTCCCCAGACAAGGTGCTATAGCAAGACGTCCTAGTCCCCGGTGGAACTTGCCGTGTGGTCGCAGCGGCAGTGCCTGTGTGGAGGTGAATGTAGCAGCAGTGGTGGTGGTGCACGACCGTGTAAGTGCCTATGATGGCCTGCTCACGTGTCCCAATGGCTGTGGCATCGGCAGCGATCGCTCGCTAACCCTTGTGGGCATGTGTAACACCCCGGTGTTACGTTACCCTAAACCTGCCACATGTCATCATAAGCATTGCATGAACATTCATGATTAGAGGACCATGACATGAGTAACTAAAATAAGTTTATAAATTTCTAGGGTTGTTTTGCGCTTTTTTCATATCATATGTGTATGTGTATGTCATTAAACTTCACCTACAATTTTACTTTTGCTTATAAAAGTGATTAACTAAAATCAACCTTTGGTGTGTACAAGTGCTTGGCTAACCCCGACTCACACCTCAACCGTGTTTTACAATTTAAATGATGCAAAGCAAGAACAAAAATTGGAATTGGAATTCAAATGCCAACACTTTCCAAAAAGGTGCCAAGTGTTGGAATTTTAATTTCAGTTTCAATTTCTGGGAGCTAACCGCAATTAATTTTCTAAATAAGATTTGCTAACCAATAGCACTATTTCAAAGTATGAACTTTGTACTTTGAAAGTGTGCTGTTGGTTGGGTTTGAAAAGTTCCACAACACCATTAATTAATTGCCCAAAGAGTTAATTTGAAATTCCTTTTCAAAGTCTTGAAATTTAAAGTGTTTTCGCCCCTTTTCAATTTCACCTCAAAATATTCAAAATTTGAGAAAACTCCAAAAATACAGTTTGTGCATCTCTTTGAGCTCTACAACTTTGGTATATAAAGTTTTTCAAGCTTTTGAATAAAATTTGAATTAATTTCAAAAGTTATTTGAATTGCAAAGTATCCCCTTTTGAGTTTTAAACTCTAATTCAAAAATTATTTGGTTTCATGAAAAATTTCCTAAATGAAAGTTGTAGATATTGAGAAATAGAACAAATTTTATTTTTGGAGATTTTCATCTTTTATTCAAATTTTAAAAGTAATTTTGAAATCCTTAAAATTAAGGTTTTGCCCTCTTTTTGAATTTGAAATACAAATTCAAAATCTATTTGAAATATGACAAAACTTCTTAAATAGAAGTTGTAGAGAATTAAATTTTGCACAATCTGTATTTTGGGAATTTTTCAACTTCTATTCAAAATTTGGAAGTAATTTGAAAAGAGAGAGAGATGAGGTGGCCTGCTACCGTGTTATACCGGGGGGAGAAATTCTTCTTCTCCTCTCTGCCCATGCCGCCGACCGCCATCGTGGCTTCCCCTCCGGTTTTTCCTCGCGCCATGCCATGCCACCAGCTGCTCCAGCAGCTTCGCCATGCGCTGTTTATCTCCTGGAAGCATCTCCGCGCCCTCATATCATCCCCTGCGACGACGAGCTCCCTCTTTTCTCACTCGGCGCCGCCGCCACCGTCCCCAGTCACCGGTGAAATTCTCCCATACCGCACCACCGCCGTCTCCTCCATCTCGCACACATCTCCGCCACTCCTTTGCCTACCTATAGAGCCATCAATCGCGAGCTGAGGTCACCGGAGCCGCCCGCCTTATTTGTTTTCCTCTGCTTTCCGCCATCAACGCCGCGCCGTGCCGCGCCGCCATGACCCTCTGCAGCACATTCCCACCCACACCAACACCTTCAATTGTTTCGCCTTAGTTCACTGATGCTTTCTGGCCTGTTCGTTGGGTCTCCAGCATCGCTGCTCCGCCGGAGTGCCGCTGCACCTTCACCGCCGGCACGGCCGAGCCGCCAGAGCCGCCGCTATACCCACCCCGGCCACCAATTCGTCCAACCAACCAAGTAGCATGGTGCGCATGGTTGTGAGGAACTTCCTGGTGGTCTTCCCGTCGTCGGCCGGTTCACCGCCGACGAGAACGGCGGGCCCCGCCGCCACCGCGCCCCCGCCCGGTTTAAATGGAGAAGAAGAGGGAGAGGAGAGGCCGGATGGGCCGGGCCTGGTACTGTGCCGGCTGGGCTGCGGCCTGATGCAGTGCAAAAGAGAGGGAGAGATGGGAGCGGGCTGCTACTGGGCCGGTTGGGCTGGGCCGCCGGTTCAGTAGAAAAGGAAGGTGTTTTCCTTTTCTTTTTCCTTTTTAATTTCCAAATGCTGAGTTTCATCTTTTTGTACTAATTTTATTTGGGCAAATAAAAATGTGATAAAAATATATCTGTGATCCTTGAGTGATGATCCATGTAGGAAAAATACTAACCCTGGTTTTCAGTAACTTTTGTTTACAATGAAAATTGCTTCTTTTAATTAATAAATGCAACTTCCATGATTTTTAATAATTAAAATATAAGTCCAAAAATCATGAAATTTGTTTTGTGTGCTAATTAGATGATAATGATCTTAATTATGAAGTTTGATTAGATTTTGACTAATTTTTGTATTATGTTTAATTAACCCTTTAATTAATTAATGTTTAATTAATTAATCATGTGGTTAATTAGAGTTTAATTAATCCCCAATTAGCAAGTTAATTAGCGGCTTTCAACGACTGTAAAAATGGTCAATAAATTAGTAATCACTCTAATCACCATTAGGGTTGTTTGATTTTGGGATTGAGTGATGACCCTAGGTCATTAACCCTAATGACCTTCGGCGTTTTTTATGTTGATTGCGTATCGTTAGTCCGTTGTCATCGATGTTAGTTATGATCTCTTAATGCAACTTTACCGTGAAGGAAAGTCGTACTCAAGTTAATAAAGAGTTAAGTTGTTTCATCTATGTTGCATCCTTCGTATCATGTCTTGCATTTCACATCATGTCAAGCATGTCATTAATAAGCATGCATCCTTTTGTTTACGCATAGTTCACGTGAGAGCGAAGGATAGCAGTGGGCAAGCTTTAGAGAAGATTCACGGTGATCCAACCCTGACAAGATGAATCCCCGAAGATGTTGATGTCAAGATTAACAACTAACCTTCTCTGCAACGCAGGCAAGCCCCGGACATATTAAACCCTTTCTTGAATTTCGAAAGTTCTTTATAATGTTATGTTGATGATATGATGCATTAGGTGTAGGAGTTGAGTGATATCCTATCTTGATGCATTTACCGTACCTTGATATACTATCCACGGAACCTGTTTTGATTTGAAAATATTTAGTATATGCTTAGTCTTCTTGCCGATAGCATAGGCTTTGCAAATAAAATGTTTTCAAAGTTTGAAAACAATATCCCCGTTGAGGGCATTTATGAAAACCTGATGTTGCTTATTGTTTATCCTTTACTTCGATCGGGTCAAGGATACTCAATAAGAACATGATGAGGAGTAAATTGAGACGCCGGTGGAGCGACTTGCATCGGGGAAGGGCTAGTGCCCCGGTGTAGTGTCGCCCACTTGTGTCGATTAAGGACCGTCCGTTGTTTGGCGCTGGGATCATGAGGTTATTGGATAGTACTAGTCGCATGCTAATGGCGGTAAGCTCCCTTGTACAATCCATACGAGAACGGACACCGGGACGGAAGTAGCGTGTACCCCACACTACGAGCGCACCGTCGGCGGTTGTGGCCCGACGGCGTAGGGAGATGGTGTCTTGTGCTCGTGGTGGCTAGGACCCGTTCAGTGCGGAGAAATGCAAAGCGTGAGTTGATGTATGTGAGATGTTCAGTCCCGCATACATCGTGTGGCTAGAAGCCCCAATTTGGGTATATAAAAGCGATTCGAATCGTCGTTGCTCCACGATATGGGAGACTTGATCCGAGTCCCGGCATCGTAGTAATGAGGAAAGTTGCCGAGGATGGAAAGTTTTGGAAATCGAGATCTTGCTTGACAAGTGTTTGCTCTAGACTAGGATAACCTAGATGGATAGCTTAATGCTTAATAAAAATATCGATAAGAATGAATAGTAAGGATCAACATTAGTCGCTTTTTACGCAAAGGTGTCTTTGATTCTTGCTAAAGCCTTACCTTGATTCCTATCAACCGGCATTCACGAGTCTTCTTCCCTCTTTTTTTGTCGGGTAAGTCTTGCGGAGTACTTTTTGTACTCGGGGTTTGTTTGACCCCATTGCGGTGTTGACTAGTGTTGCTGACTTTGGTCATACCAAGTGGGCTTGGCATGATCGAATATCTTCCGTCTACAAAGTTCTTTTCTCGCTTCCGCAAACCCAGTTAAGTTTTGTTTAATCAAACTTTGATCAAGTGTTGTAATCCTCTTTTGTAAATCTTCCGCTACTCTGTTATGTTTGTATGAATGGTTGTAATACCGCAAGTTCTTTGTAAGAAGTGGATCACGGAGGATCGTGGTGTCATCGGGGTTTCACCCGACAGAACATTCTCGAAGTTATGTGGTACACAAGTATGGCCGACAGAGAGGTCTTAGGGACAATGTCGGTGCTTGTGGGCCATATAATTTGGAAGGTTACGCCTGAGTAACGGTATCGAGCGATTCTTACAAAGATACTTGTAGTATTGCTTTGCGAAAACTTCAAAATGAGTTTACAATTAAAAGTTTTTGACAAAACAATATTAAAACTTGTCTTCCGATCTTTCTGAAGTTGCTGCAAGCTGTCAAGAAGACTTTTTCAGATAAACCGGGATCACAACAGGGAAGAGTCTCCGAGTCTTCTCCGGCAATACTACGCAAAGAGTCTTTTCAGTATCCTGTCTCACTCTGCAAGACTAGTGTATAAAGTATTGCCCTATAGTGAGTTGTGGGTGGTGTGCTAACTATCATCGTGAAGACGTATAGGACGAGCATGCATCATATCTATCATGAGGTAATGGTAACATGTCTTTCATTAATCCAACAATAGCTATTGTTCGCATAGCTATTAAGATCCCATTAATCTCGTCCTGTATCTCAATTTGCTAAGGATCTTTTGCTTAGCAAATATTTGAAAATAACTTTGATTTCCTCGCCTATGCATGTGTCTTACTTTGGTCTTCCTAATCTCGACACACGCAAATTTTCCTTGATCTCGTCATCCCGATATGTGTCGGGTGAGAGTTATCGAAATTATGTTTTACGATGGTACCATGATCCACGATCTGATGCAGCGTCGAAACTTGGGGCCTCCTGTGTGCTGCAGCCACATGAGTTACTGCTGGGCGCTCGCTTGTATTGAGATCAATGATCATTCTCCATCACACTCCACAGTTAAAGTGTTCCCTTGGAATCATTCTTCGAAATCCCAACTCCTTGTATATACTAAACTTGTTCTTGCGTATCCGAAATTTATTTACCTCTAGCCTTGCAACCATATATTAACCTTGATCGTACCCTAGAAACCAACTTTCTTGCCCTGTGAGATTTTTAAAACTTAATGTGCTTGACACGCTTCCTTTTCCATTACTCAAACCCTACCCTTTTTGGGTCTTTTCTAATGTGTCACCTTGACCTCTTTGATCTCGACACATGATACTTTAGTGACCTCGTCACTTCAATATGTCTTATATTGGAGATCCGCAATAGTGCGTTATCTTTGGTATCTCGACCCGTGACTATGCTACGTGTAGGAAACTAGGATTTCCTAGAGGGCACTACTAGCATAGTCGGTGTTCCCGATACTGGGGGTAACCCACTATTGTTGTATTCTTTTCTTTAATCCCTATATACGTAGTTCCTGTAGATACTCTCACCACCAATAGCTATTTCTTGATTTTAGTAGGCCAACCCAAACCCTGTTGTTTTATGAATTTCTTACAAGTTCATATACTTGATACATTTCCTTTTCCATTACTTAACCCAAATCCTTGAATCTCGGGACGAGATTCCTGTTAAGTGGGATATAATGTAACACCCCGGTGTTACGTTACCCTAAACCTGCAACATGTCATCATAAGCATTGCATGAACATTCATGATTAGAGGACCATGACATGAGTAACTAAAATAAGTTTATAAATTTCTAGGGTTGTTTGCGCTTTTTCATATCATATGTGTATGTGTATGTCATTAAACTTCACCTACAATTTTACTTTTGCTTATAAAAGTGATTAACTAAAATCAACCTTTGGTGTGTACAAGTGCTTGGCTAACCCCGACTCACACCTCAACCGTGTTTTACAATTTAAATGATGCAAAGCAAGAACAAAAATTGGAATTGGAATTCAAATGCCAACACTTTCCAAAAAGGTGCCAAGTGTTGGAATTTTAATTTCAGTTTCAATTTCGGGAGCTAAGCGTAATTAATTTTCTAAATAAAATTTGCTAACCAATAGCACTATTTCAAAGTATGAACTTTGTACTTTGAAAGTGTGCTGTTGGTTGGGTTTGAAAAGTTCCACAACACCATTAATTAATTGCCCAAAGAGTTAATTTGAAATTCCTTTTCAAAGTCTTGAAATTTAAAGTGTTTTCGCCCCTTTTCAATTTCACCTCAAAATATTCAAAATTTGAGAAAACTCCAAAAATACAGTTTGTGCATCTCTTTGAGCTCTACAACTTTGGTATATAAAGTTTTTCAAGCTTTTGAATAAAATTTGAATTAATTTCAAAAGTTATTTGAATTGCAAAGTATCCCCTTTTGAGTTTTAAACTCTAATTCAAAAATTATTTAGTTTCATGAAAAATTTCCTAAATGAAAGTTGTAGATATTGAGAAATAGAACAAATTTTATTTTTGGAGATTTTCATCTTTTATTCAAATTTTAAAAGTAATTTTGAAATCCTTAAAATTAGGTTTTGCCCTCTTTTTGAATTTGAAATACAAATTCAAAATCTATTTGAAATATGACAAAACTTCTTAAATAGAAGTTGTAGAGAATTAAATTTTGCACAATCTGTATTTTGGGAATTTTTCAACTTCTATTCAAAATTTGGAAGTAATTTGAAAAGAGAGAGAGATGAGGTGGCTGCTACCGTGTTATGGGGGGGGGAGAAATTCTTCTTCTCCTCTCGCCCATGCCCCCGACCGCCGTCGTGGCTTCCCCTCCGGTTTTCCTCGCGCCATGCCATGCCACCAGCTGCTCCGGCCCGGCCGCCCATCTTTTGTTTATCTCTGGAAGCATCTCGCGCCCTCATATCATCCCTGCTGACGACGAGCTCCCTCTTTTCTCACTCGGCGCCGCCGCCACCGTCCCCAGTCACCGGTGAAATTCTCCCATACCGCACCACCGCCGTCTCCTCCATCTCGCACACATCTCCGCCACTCCTTTGCCTACCTATAGAGCCATCAATGTGGTGAGGTCAGGAGGCCGCCCAGCTATTGTTTTGTTTTCCTCTGCTCGACAGCGACGCCCGCCGTGCCGGTCGCCGCCCGACCCCTCTGCGGCACATTCCCACCCACACCAACACCTTCAATTGTTTCGCCTTAGTTCACTGATGCTTTACGGCTTTGTTCGTTGGGTCTCGGCATCATTGCTCCGCCGGAGTGCTTTTGCACCTTCACTTGCCCAAACACGGTAGGGAAGCCATGAGCGCCGCTATACCCACCCGGCCACCAATTCGTCCAACCAACCAAGTAGCATGGTGCGCATGGTTGTGAGGAACTTCCCCTGGTGGTCTTCCCGTCGTCGGCCGGTTCACCGCCGACGAACGGCCGGCGCCGCCGCCACCGCCCCCCTGCCGGTTTAAATGGAGAAGAAGAGGGAGAGGAGAGGCCGGATGGGCCGGGCCGGCATCTTGCCGGGCTGGGCTGCGGCCTGATGCAGTAAAAAAGAGAGGGAGAGATGGGAGCGGGCTGCTACTTGGGCCGGTTGGGCTGGGCCGCCGGTTCAGTAGAAAAGGAAGGTGTTTTCCTTTTCTTTTTCCTTTTTAATTTCCAAATGCTGAGTTTCATCTTTTTGTACTAATTTTATTTGCGCAAAAATAAAAATGTGATAAAAATATATCTGTGATCCTTGAGTGATGATCCATGTAGGAAAAATACTAACCCTGGTTTTCAGTAACTTTTGTTTACAATGAAAATTGCTTCTTTTAATTAATAAATGCAACTTCCATGATTTTTAATAATTAAAATATAAGTCCAAAAATCATGAAATTTGTTTTGTGTGCTAATTAGATGATAATGATCTTAATTATGAAGTTTGATTAGATTTTGACTAATTTTTTGTATTATGTTTAATTAACCCTTTAATTAATTAATGTTTAATTAATTAATCATGTGGTTAATTAGAGTTTAATTAATCCCCAATTAGCAAGTTAATTAGCGGCTTTCAACGACTGTAAAAATGGTCAATAAATTAGTAATCACTCTAATCACCATTAGGGTTGTTTGATTTTGGGATTGAGTGATGACCCTAGGTCATTAACCCTAATGACCTTCGGCGTTTTATGTTGATTGCGTATCGTTAGTCCGTTGTCATCGATGTTAGTTATGATCTCTTAATGCAACTTTACCGTGAAGGAAAGTCGTACTCAAGTTAATAAAGAGTTAAGTTGTTTCATCTATGTTGCATCCTTCGTATCATGTCTTGCATTTCACATCATGTCAAGCATGTCATTAATAAGCATGCATCCTTTTGTTTTACGCATAGTTCACGTGAGAGCGAAGGATAGCAAAGTGGGCAAGCTTTAGAGAAGATTCACGGTGATCCAACCCGACAAGATGAATCCCCGAAGATGTTGATGTCAAGATTAACAACTAACCTTCTCTGCAACGCAGGCAAGCCCCGGACATATTAAACCCTTTCTTGAATTTCGAAAGTTCTTTATAATGTTATGTTGATGATATGATGCATTAGGTGTAGGAGTTGAGTGATATCCTATCTTGATGCATTTACCGTACCTTGATATACTATCCCTGGAACCTGTTTTGATTTGAAAATATTTAGTATATGCTTAGTCTTGCTGATAGCATAGGCTTTGCAAATAAAATGTTTTCAAAGTTTGAAAACAATATCCCCGTTGAGGGCATTTATGAAAACCTGATGTTGCTTATTGTTTATCCTTTACTTCGATCGGGTCAAGGATACTCAATAAGAACATGATGAGGAGTAAATTGAGACGCCGGTGGAGCGACTTGCATCAGGAAGGGCTAGTGCCCTGGTGTAGTGTCGTCCACTTGTGTCGGTTAAGGACCGTCCGTTGTTTGGCGCTGGGATCATGAGGTTATTGGATAGTACTAGTCGCATGCTAATGGCGGTAAGCTCCCTTGTACAATCCATACGAGAACGGACACCGGGGACGGAAGTAGCGTGTACCCACACTACGAGCGCACCGTCGGCGGTTGTGACCGACGGCGTAGGGAGATGGTGTCTTGTGCTCGTGGCTAGGACCCGTTCAGTGCGGAGAAATGCAAGCGTGAGTTGATGTATGTGAGATGTTCAGGCCCCGCATACATCGTGTGGCTAGGAAGCCCCATTTGGTATATAAAGCGATTCGAATCGTCGTTGCTCCACGATATGGGAGACTTGATCCGAGTCCCGGCATCGTAGTAATGAGGAAAGTTGCTGAGGATGGAAAGTTTTGGAAATCGAGATCTTGCTTGACAAGTGTTTGCTCTAGACTAGGATAACCTAGATGGATAGCTTAATGCTTAATAAAAATATCAGATAAGAATGAATAGTAAGGATCAACATTAGTCGCTTTTCTGCAAAGGTGTCTTTGATTCTTGCTAAAGCCTTACCTTGATTCCTATCAACCAGCATTCCTGAGTCTTCTTCCCTCTTTTTTGTCGGGTAAGTCTTGCGGAGTACTTTTGTACTCAGGGTTTGTTTGACCCCTGTTGCAGGTGTTGACTAGTGTTGCTGACTTTGGTCATACCAGTGGGCTTGGCATGATCGAATATCTTCCGTCTACAAAGTTCTTTTCTCGCTTCCGCAAACCCAGTTAAGTTTTGTTTAATCAAACTCTGATCAAGTGTTGTAATCCTCTTTTGTAAATCTTCCGCTACTCTATTATGTTTGTATGAATGGTTGTAATACTGCAAGTTCTTTGTAAGAAGTGGATCCTGGAGGATCGTGGTGTCATCGGGGTTTCACCCGACAGAACATTCTGAGTTATGTGGTACACAAGTATGGCTGACAGAGGTCTTAGGGACAATGTCAGGTGCTTGTGGGCCATATAATTTGGAAGGTTCTGCCACAGCATGGTGGCCAGCTCTCATGCCCGCGTGGCCTTGGCGACGGCAGCGTTCGCCCGTGTGGCCGGGGCAGCCTACTCACGCTTCCTCACGGCTGCAACAGCGCTCGCTCGTGCGCCCGTATCGGCGGAAGCGGCGACTACTCACGTGCCCATAATATGTTTGACGAAATGAAGAGTCAACAACTGCTTTAGATAGATAAATCAGTAGGCCACGTCAACGCGAGAAGCCCACGTGGAGAGACATGGACCGAAGTGATATGTCATAGAAAATTTATAGACCTGAAAAGTCACTTTCCAAGTTGATGGACATAAATGAAATCTCTTTACAAGTTGATGGGCCTCTAGTGTATTTAACTCTATACAAAATATATATTCCATCTAGTTAAGTTAGAAAGAGCATCAATTTGACTAGATTTATAGAAAAATACTAGTAATATTTGAGTATGAAAATAAGTTTATTTTTGAGAATATATTCAATGATCTATTATATACCATAAATATCAAAAAAGTTCCATTAAAATTAAAATATATGATTTTTTGAAAGCGATACTTTTTAGGGAACACAGAGGATAAGTTTGATTAGTTTAATATTATCAACTGCATGATTAATATTGTTAAGGTACAAGATTAATTATTCTTGTAGATACATTTTTACAATCCGCCACATATTTTTTTCTTACTTTGTAACTTTAATCTCGCGAGAAGATGAAGCATGCATCATACAAGAGCAACGAGCGAGAGAGCGAGCACCTGCCTGGTCCTACTTCTAGATCTACGTACTCTATCTCTGTCTACCTGGTGCCGTGGTGCGGGGAGTCGTCGTCGTGTGAGACTCACTGGAGACTGGCCACTGGCGCTGTACTACCCGCACGGCCGTTTGTTTTGATGCAATTGCCGAAATGGGAAAGGTAGGAGTTTCCGAGAAGCTTCTTGGGTTGACTAAAGTCAATTGAGTAGTACTCCTAGCAGGTGAACCACAGCAGTGCAGGCTAGCAAGCTAGTGTGTGCTGCATCTGTACGTAGCTGGGTGACGAGATGTTACGGTACGTCTCGAGTCTTAGAGAGATCGAGTAGTATATATGCAGAGCAGAGGCCATGAGGCCAACCACAAATCCATCTCTGCGACTGCAATCATCTCTGACCACCTCCCTGTCCCCACTCAGGCTCTCTAGCTAACTCTCATCACTCCCGTCGTTCTCTTCTCGTGCATATGCAATGGGGTGGGCGATGGCCTTGTTCGGCCGCCTGACGAAGTGGTCGTCCAACAAGAAGAGCAGCTCCGACTACCCTCCGCCAGTGTTTGCAGGTACATATATGGACTAGTTGCTTCTTTTATTTGGCTCGCTGCTTCTTGAGTTTGCTTATTAATTTATTGCGATGTGTGTGTGAACTAATTAACTCAACTGGTGCCACGTACCGCCAGTCGACAGGACAGAGGTTGCCGTCACCACAGAGGCCGTCACCGGCGTGCCGGAGCTGACGCTTCGCGAGCTGAACAAGGCCACCAGGTCCTTCTCGGCGTCGATGGTCATCGGCCAGGGTCAGAGCGACATGGTGTACCGGGCCACGCTGCCAATCGGCAACGGCGGCATGGTGGCGGCCGCCGTAGCCAAGAGGCTCGGGCTTCCACCCTCCGGCGACGAGTCGCTGAGGCAGCTGGTGCTGGTGCTGTCGAGGCTCAGACACGACAACCTCGTCCGCATGCTCGGCTACACCATCGACACCACCGCCCACGTCCGCGTGCTTCTCTTCGAGTACGCCGATATGGGCACGCTCCACGACGTCCTGCACGGTATGCATGCCTTTTCTAGCTAGCTAGCTTTCGCCTCGATCTATTTCTCCGGATCTATCGAGATCCAGCTGATCGGTGATCAATATAATGCATGGAAACAGCTGAGCCGTCGTCGTCCAGCTCCAGCCGCCGGCCAGCGCTGAGCTGGGCGCAACGCACGGGCATCGCGCTGGACGTGGCGAGGGGGCTGGAGTACCTGCACGACGGGGCAGCCATGTCGCACTGGGGAATCCGCTCCAGCAAGGTGCTGCTGTTCCTTGCACAAGCAGGAGGCTTCAGGGCCAAGATCGACTACGACTTGTTCAAGCAGCTGCAGCGGCCACCGGAATTGAACGCTCGGGTGATCTTGGGGAAGGAGACCTGCTACGAACCGCCGGAGTAGGTGCTCATGCTCATCCTCATGAGTCATGACCCTCCCTCCTCGTCCTCAACCTTGATCAATCATCTATATATATATCTCGCCGTGCCGTGCCGTGCCGTGCAGTGTTTTATTTTCAACAAACGCGGTGCCGGTGCAGGTATAGCCGCACGGGCCATAGAAGCAGTTCTAAGTTCTTCTAAGTTCGACGTGTTCAGCTACGGCGTCCTATTGCTGGAGCTCCTGACGGGGAAGAACTGCTGCGCCGTCAGGTCGTGTCAGATGGAATGGGTAATAATATGATCAGCATCGCAATTCAAGAGGCTCGCACTTAGTTGCAGCCCCTATTGTTTTAATTTGTTGGTCTTTGTTCTTTTCTTGGCCGTTAAAAATTGGGGTATGCTAGTATGTTGCAGTAAACGTCAGTTACTGATGACCGAAGGCGTTAATTACATGATGATGATGATGATGATGATGATGACATGCGCTTGCTTGTATTGCAGGCAGATCCAATCCTGAGTGAAGGCAGAGTTGAGCATTTTATGGACCCGAAGCTTGGCACGCAGTACCCTCCTGCCCGAGCTCTCAAGGTCATCTACCCTAATACACTTCTCTATACCTGCTGACTTTGATTCTTGTACAGCAGTACAGTCTGGGCTGCATCCACTAATATATATGGTATGATGCCTGATCGGATTTCTGCATTTATGCCCTTCAGCTGGCGAGGATGGCGCTGTGCTGCGTGCAAAACAACCCACGGTCCCGGCCATCCATGAGCGAAGTTGCCCAAATCATGAGCTGCCACATCGTATCTTCGGAGACCACCATGGCCGAGTAGAACGAAAGGCGCTGGCGCTTAATCTCCCGGCGGTGCATGAGAGGTGACAGCAGTGCCGGGCGCCAAGATGCTGGCGACGCTGGGAGATGGACTATTGGAAGAGTAGGCGGCTTGATGAGTTGTCCCTCTGAGAGGCTACTTACATATTAAACAATAACAATACATGCCCTTTAAAACTGACAAAAATAATTTTATACTGAAATACTATCTGCAGGGTAATGAATGAACTACTTCCTCTGTCTCGGAATAAATAGATTTCTAGTTTTTTATGTCTAACTTTTAAACCTTTAACTAAATTTCTAGAAATAACATTAAGTACAATCAACTTAGTAGTATTATTTGATTTGTCATACAATATAATTTTATAATAATATGCTAATTTTGTGTCATTAATTTTGTTACTTTTTCTATAAAGTTAGTCAAACTTAATAAATTTAAGTTTGACTGTTACCGATTCTAGAGATTGATTTAACTGTGGGAGTATTCATCTATCGGAAGTTGGGTTCCATTACATCGTTAATAAGTCTGGTTTTAATAGCTACTGCATGCTGGCCTGGTTCCCAATCAAAACTAGAGGAAAACAGAGACTAGGAAGGTTATGTACAAGACAGCACTCAACTGTCTGCCCTTCTCAATGCAAGATGGTAGTATGGCAATAGGACACGTATGCTCAATGTGACTGATAGATCGATGGGTACTAGTAGCTAGTACTAACACATCAAACCCTTCTTTGAGATGGTAGTATGGCAAGTTGCCTTCTAATTATTGACATGGTTCAAAGTCTTATTAACACATCAGACCATGGATTCAATGTTCATATATGTCCAGACAGTAAAATTTACTAGTACTAGTTCAAGTTACCAGAAAAAGTAAAATAAAGAACTCTGAGAAGAAGGGGAGCGAACTTGTGGAGTTGTGTGTTTACACGCCGGTCACAGCAGCTATAGCCACACCCGTATAGTTCGCACGCGTGGATTTGGCCCAACAGCAGCGCTAATAGCAGCTATTAGCGGCTGCGAGATAATAGTGCTAGAAGTGGCAAAGCCTAGCGCCAGCCCTGCTCAAACGCTAAATCCCGCTAAAGCGAACGCTAAATCTCGCTATCTAGAACATGTAGACCCAATAATGCTTTCGTTGATCACATGAAAATTTTATTTTTACGGTAAATAAAGGCTACTTTTCAACCTTTTCAACTTACACACTACTCCATTTTTGGCTTGGAACTAGTATAAAATTGGATATCATATCATACACACCACCCAACTACTGAAACCAGACAAGTTTTGGTACATACAAAATGATAATTTAAATAATAATGAGCCGATTATGATCCTTAAACAATGGGACAAAAATACGTAATAATAATAAGTTCCAACTTCCAAATAACTCTAAATCTATCATCAACAGATATATATATGACACTTTTAAATATTTGGTACTAGTTTCATATATATTCTACTAGTTTAAAATAAAATAAATTACTAATGGTTTTAGATATCAAATCAGATTTTCATTTATTTAGAAAATACAAAGCCACCTTAGAAACTAGCTAGCTAGACGACCAGATTATCCGCTTTAACAATCGGAGAGTACTTGTTTGGTGTGTACCTAGTTTCGTGTATAGTAGTTCAAGGCTGAAAATTGAACTATCATGCAAGTTAGAGTTTGAAAAATAAACTTTATCTTTTATTTTTGTTATAATTTGTGTGGACTAATTTGTAGAAAGTTTAACTTACATATACCTCTGAGCCAATAAACTGATGCAATTATTGTGCAATCCGGAGTTATGTTTTAAGTGGTAAGCGATGTTTCGGTCGACAAAGAGATGCATGTGATGACTTCAGATATCTACAGATCTACCGGCTCAGTCCTTCGGAGGTACTCATAGAGGTTGAGTTTGCGTACGTGTGTTCTCAAAGATAAGTGTGCGTTCGTGTTGTGGGCATCTACGTTGTACCATGTAATTCTAAAATAAATCGACTTTCTTACGACAGTAGTGTACTTGTGCGACACACAAATGTCAACATCTATTTTTAATCTTTTTTTCTTTGAAAAAATGTAATGAGTTCCTGATGTGACACATATGGCCTTGGAACAGTTTATTTCCATATACCAACAACCCAAAGATGTTGTCCTGGTCCATGTACTAAGCTATCTCGGATATATAGATTGTCCCAATCTGATAATATGACACATAATAGAGTATTTTGAAGAAGAAATCCCATTAGCCCTAAACTTACCAAGACAACATTTGTCATGATATCGGCAATCGCCGAGACATAAGTTCATAATTGAAAAGATAAGTATGTTGAATGGGAAGAAAATAATCATGTGATGGGAGTTTACACTAGTACACGTAACATTAGTAGAGGCGGTTGGACAGACCATTTTCACCGGGCGTTTTCTCCAACCGCCGAGTGGAAGAGGCCAGTGAAAATGGCCCATTTCCTTGGCGATTAGTTGAAAACCGCCGGTGGAAATCGGTTTCTACTGCAGACGGTTCACTTAAGGAACCGCCTGTAGAAATCGTTGCCTAGAAAAACATGAAAAAAAATAGCAAAAAAAATATTTTTAAAAAGGCAAAAAATATTTTTGAAACCGGGGAGGCACGCATTTTTTTGCGTTACAGCATAACGCGGCGCTACGTGGCCGTGGGGGGTTCAAACCCACGACCTCCCCCCTTAGCGTACCCCCCCTCTACCACTCCACCCATAGGTCACTTGTGTCTATATCTCATTTTTGTTCCCCACATATTATACAAATCCAACGGAAAATTCAATATTTGAGAGCCTAAACAAATTCAACTGAAATAATGTTCAACTATAAAGTTTCATAACTTTTCGAGATCTACAACTTTCATTTAGGGTGTTTCTCCATCCGAGGTCATTTGCAAAATTTAAATTTTAAATTTGAAAATTCCGTTCATAGTTTTTTATAAAAGATGATTTCAAATAAAAAAGTTGTCAACTATAAAGTTTCATAACTTTTTGAGATCTACAACTTTTATTTTGGGAGTTTCTCCATCCGAGGAAGTTTGAAAAACTCAAAAAATTAATTTCAATCTATTTTTCTTTGGCGGATTTCTTAACAAACCGGCAGTAGAAATCGATTTCTACTGGCGGTTCCTTAAAAAATCCGCCAGTAGAAATAGTCGATTTCTTCTGGCGGTTCCTTAAGAGAACCGTCTGTAGAAATAGGGCCGATCTCTACATGCTGTTCTAAAGAGAAACCGCCAGTAGAAATAAAACGCCAGTGTCAAGAGAAATGGTTTGTGTACTAGTATTAACAGGAAAATAATCATTTTTTCTAAGCAATTTCCTTTATCGTTGTGCAAAATATATACATATTTTGTGATAAGGATAACCTTTAATAAGGATGTGATGGGAGTGTAACATGTACGTTAAGACCCAGTCAAACGTATATGCACGCGCATGCATGGACCTGTGCATGCATTACATTACTCTAGTATAATATGCTCATTTTTTCTTGCTCGAGTTTCAAGTATAGCGACCCTCTGAAAGGTTCTTGCAAAGTTGCAAGGCCAGCTCGCTGTCGATACGTGTAAAAGCAAAAAGCTCTGGTCCCGCCTCACCGAATGTACGTGTGATCATAAGCAAGGACGACTACCCCGGCGGCCTCTGATTCCTTAGCGGACGAATCAGTAGGTAGTTTGCCAGTTCAAAATTCTTTGGACAGTAAACGACTTTAATTTTTATCCTGCAACCTGCGATACGAGGATAGAGAATGCGCGTGAAAGTTAGTTGAGTTTTGGTACACCGCACACTACTACTGCTTTTCTTTTTCACTTTCTTTTCCCATGCACATGTGATGGGTAGCATTCGGTGCAAATCAGTTTAGCCGTGATGAATAATCCAACTAACCCAAGCCAAAACAGCCAATCGGCCAGGTTTATAAATGCTTCCATGCATTTGTCACCAATTTCCTCCTATTTTTCATCTAATTTTTCATCTAAGGTTTATAAAGCGAATCATCAAGTGATTTAACACACAAAGTCATATGAAACAAGAATTATACTTTACTGTTTACCATCAGGATCCTATATATAGCCATGTCATGGTTTGATGAGTATTTGCACCAAATTAATTTCAAAATCATCATATCCTACGTCCGCCACTATACCACCACTGGATGATGCATGCATGGACTAGTTAATTTAATTGAACGTAAGCTAATATAAGGCGTTTTAGAAGACATCATTATGAGTTTATGACGTCATTGTACAACAGGTGACGTTGTCAACAACTTTATTTACTCTGATTCTTGATGCGCACGATAGGGAAATCATATCTAATGACCGGATCGGAGATTCTTATCAGACCACTAATAAGTCAAATTCATGTGGTCCAAGATTATTCAAGCTCGCCAACTATCAGATGTCCTAATCCAGGAATAACACTTTCTGCAATCTGAGCAACTGTAGTATTGTATTTGGTAAATATTGTCCAATCATGGCCCAACTAGGCTCAAAAAAGATTCGTCTCGTGATTTACAACTAAACTATACAATTAGTTATTTTTTATTTACACTTAACGCTCCATGCATGTGAGTAAAAAATTGATGTGATGGAGAGAGCGTAGAAAAACTTACGAAAGTAGGTGAATCTAAACAAGGCCTTGGAAAAGGACCATCGATTGATATATTATACTCCCTCCATGCTGGCAATAGAAGTCATTTAGGACAACGACATAGTCTTCAAAGTATAACTTTGACTTCATGTTTTTATAAAAATATTCATCACAAAGTGATATATTTATACTTTTATGAAAGTATTTTTCAAAACAAATCTATTCATATGGTTTTCACATTTTCAAACTTAACAATTTAAAAGTTATTCATAATTTATATTTCCAATGTTTGACTCAAACCTTGTCCAAAACGACTTTTATTTCCTTTACGGAGGGAGTACGTATATATGTAATACTACTACATCCCATAAAAGAAATCGCTACGAGAAAAAAAAACTTAGGGTTTAGAAAAACTAGAAATATTTATATGTCCAATCCAAATAAGTTTATTATACGAGAATATATTCAATGATCTATCAATAATAGTACTAATTATATTTCATAAAAATCAATAATTTTCTATATAAATTTAGTTGAAGTAAAAAAATATATGATTTCTCGTGAAGCAAGAATGAAACTTTTTTAACGTAAAAATTGTAGGGAAGATCCTCACGTCACTTCATTTTCATTTAACAAGGATGGAGAGAAACTTGCAGAATACAAACAACTGGCCGAGACAGAATAAGATGAATGTCATTTTTTTAGGAATGAAGGGTGTATGTTACAATTGTTCAATATCATCAAGTACATATTCTTATAGATATATATACAATCCGCCGCATGTTTTGTTTCTCACTTTGTCACTTTAATTTCGCCGAGCTAAGAAGAAGCAAGCATGCATCATATATACAAAGAGCAACGAACTTTAGTCGATTTGAAGCAACTTTATTTGTAAAAACCTGGGTGCTAACAGCAATACAACGAGAAAGAGAAAGCTTTTCACTAGTACACAAATGATTTCTCTTGACACTAGCGTTTTATTTTTACCGGGCGGTTTCACTTTAGAACAAGTTGAAACGGGGGCGGATCTCTTAAGGAACCGTCGTCGGTCGGTTCCTAAGGAACCGCCGTCGACTATTTCTACTGGCGGATCTCTTAAGAAACCGCCGATAGAATGACTACCTGGCGGTTCCTTAAGAGATCCGCCAAGAGAAATAGTTTCAAATTAATTTTTTGAGTTTTTCAAACTTGCTCGGATGAAGAAACTCCCAAAATAAAAGTTGTAGATCTCGAAAAGTTATGAAACTTTGTAGTTGATAACTTTTTCATTTGAAATTATCTCAGCCAGTGAATGAAATTTTCAAATTTGAAATCCAAATTTTGCAAATGAGCTCGGATGGAGAAAAAGCTCTATATGAAAGTTGTAGATCTTGAAAAGTTATGAAACTTTGTAGTTGAACATTTTTTATTTGAATTCATTTGGATCCTCAAATATTCAATTTTCTATCGGATTTGTATAATATGTGGGGAACAAAAATGAGATATAACGGGTAAGGTAGAGGGGATGGTTCGAATTCGCGAAAAAACTTTGGAGAAACTTCATTAAGTTCCTGGCGCTGACTAAAGTCAGTTGCTGCATGTACGTGACGATCGATGACTCGTTACGGCATTGAGCTGTTTGTTCTCGAGTCAATCGTGGAATTTAAAGTGACGACCGAGATAGATATAGGCTGTATTTCAGGTATCTGAAATCTAACTTATTTTCAGACAACGGCTAATAACAGCCACTAGATTAACACTGGTCAATCAATCCATGCTCCTGTATGGGTTAGAAACATATTGGTTATTTTTTCAACTAATAAACATTGAGCTGTTTGTTTTTTCTTTGATAGATACTATGTAGTTTGTTTGTTTTTCTTTCCAATTATTTTCTTCGATCTGTATAAGTATTTTTCCCTTTATATGTCACCTATATGTGTATCTTCAAAATGGATTAATTTGAAACTTAGCTTAAACGGTAGTGGCTCTTGTTGCAGCATATATCTTATGATGTCATCAATCTAAGTTTTAGCTTCTAAATTTCAATCATATTGATTGCTTTTTTATCCTCAGGTTAAGCTGAAATTTTTATCCTCGGGTGAAGCTGAGTTTTATGTTCTTGTTATATATTTTATTTACTCTCATTTTGTCCTTATTTAAAATAGGGTTTAAGGTCATAGACATCCCTCTTAAGTACTAAACGGTCATTCCAAGTGTACATATTGCTAAGATCATCATTAGAGTTAAACTCAAGAGTATTGCATTTTCAATCGTTATGTTAAGTTGAAACTCTACAAGTTATTGTATATTTAATTTGAATACCTTTTGTTAAAAAGTCTATAGGTCTTAGGCTACCCTATTATTAGTTCGTTCCATATGGTACAAATAATCTTTGCACCACAACAATCTATTATATGTTGAATTTGTTATATCACATAATTATATTTACATTAATATTGCTTTATAAAACATAGGTGCTTTAAATTAAATTATAATATTGATAAAATAAGAACACACAAAATTCATTATCACATAGTATTAATATAACTTAAAAGTGAACTATCAATGGTGTCAATAATGGCATTGCTTTATGGTTTGTTAAAGAATAATTTTCAAGTCTGATCAGCTATTAAAATAAATATTTAGCTATATGCTTTTGAATTAAGAGTTATAATTACGATTATTAAATTATTTTTTGGAATATTTTATATTACAAATATAGTGGTGGGTAAATGTTTATATAATAGAATAGATCCAATGACTATTATTAGTTATGACGAGAAGAAGAATTTCTAAATTTATTTTTCCATCGTGAAAGCCCTAGTTTGGTTTTGGCTAATTGATGAAACCTTGACTAATATTTTTGATAAGCATGTGTATAGCTTTTGCATGGATAGTCCACTCAAGATGGAGCAAGGTGATGGATAGAGATGACTGTGCTCCAAGTAAAAAAGAGGACAAGAGATGGAGGTAAATGGACTCAAGCCAAAGGTATAACCTATAGGGCCATTTGTTTTCGGTACTCAAGACACCATAGTGGGTGTGAGTACATTTAGGATCGATAAACGTATTATTAAGAGGAGTGATAACGTGTCAAAAACGGTTATTGTTGGTATTTCTAACGTCACTGCAATAAAACCCAAATCTCTGTCCCATGCAATGACACTAGAAATATTGGTACTAATTAACTTGCCTTTAGCAACTAGCCACTAGCCTCTCTACCTTTACTCCTAACTGTGAAACTAGGTTGTCATCCCCAATTGTAAAGCTAGAAATAAACTCTGGTACTAAATCTTATCATTTTATATGACTAGGCAGAAATAAATAAAGATGAATATAAATTAAGAATGATTACGCAAGCGGATAGATAATTATACCATTGTAGCATTTTACCTAGAGTATTACCCGGGTTGTCATTTATATTCTACCACTAGGGAAGGCATTGCTAAGAAGCTACTCTATAGTATTGATAACACTTATATATGCAGTAAATAAGAGATATAGCCAATGTCAACTCTCCTTAATAACAGGAAGGTGTCACAAGATAAACAATAGATAAATAATAAATATGATAAATATGATCAGTCATGATGATACTAATCCCATCATAGCACTCTAATCATGTTAGCATTTGTCTAATCGGGTAATAGAGAAATAACTCCTAAGTATTCAAGGTACAGTCAAAGCTACTTCATTTAGTGCAAGTATATCTAACAATCATGGCTAAGTTATACTACTATAGTTTCCTAACACATCGGAGCAATGTACAGGAAAAGATGAGTACAAGAACCTCCTCTTAACGACAATCCCACTCTACCAATCCAATCGCAGGGGGGAGGCCTACAAAGGACTCAATGGGTCTGTCACACCCACGATCTACCTCACTACCGGCACGATTGGGGATGCTCGCAGATAAGCAAAGCATCTAGACAAGTCTACATATTGCCTACCACTCACAATGCAATTGAATAGATAAGCGCTATACGAACCAGTGCATGAATATAATAGCAAACCAACTATACTAAACATATTAAAGTAGATAATGAACAATGCAATCAAGAACATAATAATGAAGAATAATGTTGCTAGTAATGATCATACAAACGCAGATATTACAATAAGAAAGAAAAGCTTAAGAACTATACCAGACTCTTCTCTTCTTGACAACGTCGGGAATCCAAGATCGATGAAGAACTTGACTTTCTCTACTCTAGATCTAACTAGGCTAAACTATGAACTAGAAGGCTATGAAGAACTAGAACTTGAAGCTCTAGATGACTTGATCACCAAATATCTCGAGATGGAATGAATGAGTTGAATGAATTAGGGTTTTGGGGAGAGGCTCCGCTTATATAGCCCGGTGGGATGCACGACGGCCGTTTGATCAAACCGGACTTCACGTAGGACCGAGATTGATCCTCAATGGCGGTGGAGGAACATTCCAGGAAGGGGGAGAAGGTCCCCTCATAGGGGGGCCGGCTGACAGGTGGGGGCGGCCGGCCCCACTGGACGTGGCTTTGCCTCTCCTTTGCTCCAAAGTGTCTTCTAGATCCTTCTAGAGTAGTTTGGCGTATTCTCGAGTTTCGGATAATTTCGTGGTGTAGATTTATAGTTATGCCCCCCTTTTTTCGGTGTTTTTCGGATTAATCCCCGCAAACCGGTAAATCACCAAAACTCATGGAAATTGTTAGATAAAACCCTAGCCGTCTAAATATTGATGTGTGTTTCATGCCTTTCGATATATAAAATGTTGACGCTATCCACCGTCACTTGATTATCCAAGTACCACTAGGTGTTTGACTTCATGCATTGCATTAGAATCTAGTGTGCCAACATCTAACTCTTACAAAATTCTTTTGAAAAATGCTAACATACGTGCACAAGTGGTGAGACACTTTAGTATTGGCACATGAGAGCAAGAGTTGATGGGGTTTGGATGTAAAACCCCAAGGCCGCAAGCTCGGCGGGACTCGGCGATTTTCGGAGTGAAGAGTGCCCTTACAGGGGCATCAGACACTAAATCCAGAGGCATCGGATGCGTCCGATAACCCCACAGTTTGGCACATGCATAGTATGTGCATCGGAGCGTCCGATGCTAAAACTCCTGCGCGTTTGGAGCAAAGCAACTCGATTGTCAGAACGCGCGTAGAACGTGCATCGAACACTGGAGCGTCCGTTGCTACCCCGTCGGACGCATCCGATGGGTGTGTGCGAGTTTTGGTACCTCTCCGCATAGCGTCCGAAGACCTGGCTGGCGGCCGGTGGTAGTCGTCTGACGCGCGAAGTTTGTGAGCATAGGATAGGGCATCGGACGTGTCCGATGCAACCATCTGCGCGTCTGGTGATCCCTCAGCAGTGTGGGTAATGGTCAAATTCAAACGAGGACACGTGACATCCTGGTGGAGCTCGTGGGTGAGCATCGGACGCTTCTGATGCATGGCGTCTGAGCGTCCAATGCCCTCGAGTCAGCCCCACTTGAAACATAACAGTTGAATCTTTTGAGTGGTGGCTATATAAGCATGTTGGTTGGCTTGGAGAGCAACTCTTGCACATTTTGATCATTCTTAAGCACTATAGAGTTGAGCCAACCTCCTCCCTCTCATCTTCCTTGATTGCTTGCATTCAAAGAGAGATTGGGAGAGATTCTAGTGAATTGCTTGTAAGTTCTTGCATCTAGTGGCACTGGTGATTATTCTCGCTGCGTGATTGCTTTCCTTTTGGTGGTTGGCACCACCTAGACGGTTGGAGCAGCGACGAAGAGATGTGAGCAAACCGGTGATTGTTCTTGGCCTCACCTCGGTTTGTGAGGGGTTGTTGACCTTTCCCCATGGAGATTGCAAAAGATACTCTAGTGGAATGTGCGTGTTATTCAACTGTTAGCCATTGGTAGGTTCTTATGGCGCTTACTGAGTTTCGGTGTGTGATATCGATTAGCCACCGAACCACGTGGTCAAGAGGACACAATGAGGACGTAGCGTGTTGGCAAGCACATGAACCTTGGGGATAAATTGGAGTCTCCATCATTCTTGTATGGACTAATCGTTCGAGATCATATTAGTATTCTTGTTGATTGGCTCTTCTTATTGCTATTGATCAAATCAATAAGAAGGTGATTAGCTACATCCACAAGGCATGGTTTGCATATGTCGATCCCTTCTTTACTTTGTGCAAGTAGTATATTAGGGTGTATAGAGTAATTTGATTGCTAAGGACATTACTCTTTGTGTGCTCTATTGTATTAGGTTGCTAGTTGATTGGTTAGGAGGCTTGCAATCCCCCTCTCTAGTGGGCTAGCACAAAATTTGCTTAAGCGCCATCTTTGTTACTAACCGGTTCATTTAGTGTTTTGGTAGAAATTTTAATTAGGCTATTCACCCCCTTCTAGCCAATTTGACCTTTCAATCGTGTCTTCTAAGAATAAAGGTGGAGGTTCAATGGAAAAAAGAAGGATGAATGCCAATGGATAATTCTTTCTTCATGTTTTTTAAAAATTGTCTTCTCTTTATTTTTTAATATATAACTGCAGTCTGACACATGTGTAAGTTGTTTCTTGGTGTTCATAGATTACCTCTGATATTTTGTTAACAAATTAACCTTCCATCTAATTTTTAGGTTAGTAGATTAATCAACATGATGGGTGCTCCTGTTAACTAATTAATCTAGTGCCTTTTGCAAAAAAAAACGTATCAAACATAGTAGGTGGGCTCATTTCATATGGGTATTTTTTTTAACATATGTTCACATGGCTTTTTTTTTAACGTATCTTGAACTTGGCTGATCTTTTTGTCATAACCCACAATAATATGATGGGTAATGTGGGGCGGAATTTTTTTTGTCAGAAATAAAAAGATTGTGCGCTTTATTATGTTGGCGGATCTAGGATTTAAGATCAGGGTATGCTGCTTAAAAAAGATCACTAACCTTGAAAGTGATGGCAATGAAGAAAAGGATGTTTGGAGTTTCATTTGGGGACACTAAAATTATTCAGTCAAAAGATATTATCATCGTCTTCACGTCAACTCAATCGAGCCCCCTGCTCCTGTCTTGTGGATATGGAAATCAAAATGCATTCCTAGTATAAAGTTCTTTGCCTGGCTGCTGATAAATGATAGATTAAACACCAGGAACAACACCAAGAACTGAGAAGAAAGAAATTCCTAGAAAACGATAGCTGTGTCATGTGTCATTCTTGATACTATAGTCAATTCAGTCATATTTGTAAATCATACAAAATTGAATCAACAATTTCTACATCTAACCGATGGATCATGTTGAAAACCATATGCATAAGGTCAGAATTAACCTTCAATAAGGTATAAGCTATTTCTGTTGCATCTTCAGAAGGTTTTCATGAAGCGACTGAAAAAGAAATAAAAAGAGCCTACTACTCTTTCATGGCTACATAGAAAAAAACTGCAATGCAAGGCTGAAATTGGACTGTCAGTTTTGTATTTTAAGGGTTCTACTCCAACGGATCCGCGCATTGTGACGACGGTTCCGTAGCGACTGACACCTATGAAACATGAATACGTATATGTATGCCTGAACATTCAGACGCCAGACACCTAGGAAACATGAATACGTATATATATGTATGCAGAGGACCAGAGGCCATCCACAGAGCCATCTCTGCAGCTGTGATCATCTCTAACCTTCCGTCTGCCCTCTACGTCTCTAGATCAACATCGAAAACACCGATTACGTCCGCGTTCTTCTCTTCGAGTCCATCGACATGGACACGTTCCATGATGTCCTTTAATTTCTAGCTAGCTTTGGCCTTTATTTCTCCGGATCGATCAAATGCCAATGAGTGATCAATGGAACTGCCACTTGCCGATCCGCCGCATCGACTGCATGCGCAGAGCCGCCGACGAGGGAGCCGGTAGCTGAGCCGTCGCCCAGCTCTAGCAGTCGCTCAGCGCTGAGCTAGGCGCAACGCACATGCATCGCGTTGGACATGGTGAGGGGGCTGGAGTACCTGCATGACGCGGCGGTCCTGTGCCACTGTTCCCCTCCTAGGGCTTGACGGCCAAGATCGATGACTACGAATTGTTGAGGTGTATCTAGCGCAACCAAAGATGCCTTGTGCCTGTGCGGGTCTAGCGCTTGTCGGGGCTGTGGCCTCCCGTCCCGTCGTAGCAAGGCCAAGGTCGCGGCCCGCCACATCTTGCCTTCCTCATGGGGATCTCGGCTACGACCTACTAGGGCCTGCCGGGGCTGACCTTGGCCCTTAGCAGCCAAGTTCCTGGAACACAGAGAACATGGTACGGAAACGTGGTACGTGGTACGGTAGTTTTAACAACTATGGAATGAAAAGGGTATATAGCTTCAGCTTGTTCCTTCAACTAATGGAACGCGTACTAAATCTGAATGGAACGATGGCATGGAACACGTTCCCAAAATAAGGAGCGTCTTCCCGAAATAAATTAACACAAATTATTCTGAGCTTGGTATTTGACACTTGATGAGACGCTTTAGCTAGGCGGCTATTAATAGATTGACCAACAAACCGAAGGTGTCGTTTGAATTTCAGTTTTCCTTTTTTTTTTAACTTCAAACAATAGGGCTGACGGTTCAGGTTTTAGTACCATTAATTACATGAACAGACACGAATTCAACACTTTAAGGTACAACCTGATGTTATATGCTGCTGAAACCTGTTTAGTAATTTCAGTAAATACCGAAACCGAACCAAATTTACCTGGTACTGAGTTTTTTCTAGGAATCGAAAGATACCTGGTTCATCAAAAACCAAATTTGTATGGGTACCGAAGTACCGAACCGAACAATTCAATATTACCGAACACCTAGGGTGACTTGGCAGCAGGGTGCCCTCTCCCCTCATGCAGCATGGCTACAGTGGTCGTGTGGACTGTGGAGTTTGTTGCCAAATATTGTGGTACGCACGGCGGGCTCAAGGCTGGACCTGCAATGGCGGCCCTCTCTACGCTGTAAGTGGAGATCACTGTCTCACCGAGTGTGTGGTTGACAAATGACATACCACTCTGATTCCTTCTTGGCAGAGTATGTAGTTTGGTCGTTTAGAATTTGGTTTGGATAGTAAACCTTTTATGTGATCTTTATTAATTTTTTAAGTGACTGCATTAAGTCTGGTTCTAAAAATATATCCATTTTATGATGCGTAATATATTGACATGTTGTTAGACTAATTATGTGTTTAAAAATGTGATTTAGATGATCTAATTGGCTTATAGATACATAAAACAAACGGAGGGTACAATACCGGTTATGGTTTTGTCCATGAGAAGCCAATCCATGCCCTAAAATTATACACTCCTGTTGCTGTTCATTTTTTGTTGTAACATATTGAGTATTGACCATAAAAATGGTAGCATGCATGACCATGCGCCCTGCAAGGATAGAGAATGCATGTGAAAGGTGAGAGTCCGGATAGAGAATGCGCGTGAAAGGTGAGAGCGTTCTTTTGGAAAGTGAAAGCTAAACGGTGGTGGGCCACACTATTATATTTCCTTTTAAGAAATGCATGCCAAACAGCAACCGGGTGTTTTCTCCCTCTCCAAGCACCTAAGTCGCCCTTCTCGACGTCCTCGACGACATGCTCCTCCTTTGGCGGCACCAGCGAGGTAGGCCTCCTCCTCCCCCCCATCCTCTTCATCCTTTTGGATCTAGGAGTTGGGGTTTAGAAGAGCTTATCCACTCTCTCAACTTCGGTGAGCTTCCTCTCTCTCCCAAATTTTGGTGATCTTCTCCGATCCTCTCCCCCCAACTTCGGTGACCTTAGAAAAAGGAAGGGCCATAGGGAGGCAAAGCTGGCTAGGTCGTGGGCACGGTGACCATGCGGTTTAGGGGCCCTGGCGGTGGTGGCGGACGGATCAGGTCAGGGCGGGGGAGCTCCATGGGGGAGGGGAACATGGTGGCCATGGTGGCGGCGGTGGGCGGCGAGGATTAAGATAAACAGTGGGCCTAGAAGGAGGAAGGAGTGTGAGTCGTTGGATGAGGATATTGATGGTCCAAAAATCGAGTGTAGGGAGAGGAAGCAACACCCCTATCTCCCTATCTCCTTTTTCTGTCTTTTTCCATGCATATGAATAAGGCAGTAGCTATTAGGCCTGTTCAAAAAATGGAGGTGCAAATCAGCTAAGCCGTGATGAATAATCCAACCCAAACCGAAACAGTCAATCGGGTTTCTTTATTCCTACTTATAAGTAGTTTAATTTTGTAAAATGTTCCTTGCATTGTCACAATTGCACTTGTCTCCCCCGTCACCGGTTTCCTCCTAGTTTCGTCTAATCTAAGGGTTATAGAGTAAATGGTCCAGTTTAGTATGCCTTTTACGCTGTGAAATTAAACTTTGTTCCATTATTAGTAACTACAAGGCGCTAGTAACTAAATGATATGTAGCCATGTAGGCAATTGTATGATTCAATACAAAAGACGTGTAATGAATGGAGTATAATTCTAGAATACTACACTGGGACAATCATACCTACGTACAAGTTGTCACAGATCTTGAAATTACAACAAAGGTACTCACCCTTTCTAGAACACAGGTAGTTACAAGAGGCAATGATTCAATACAAAAGACGTGTAATGAATGGAGTATAATTCTAGAATACTACACTGGGACAATCATACCTACGTATAAGTTGTCACAGATCTTGAAATTACAACAAAGGTACTCACCCTTTCTAGAACACAGGTAGTTACAAGAGGCAAGCAAAATTTCAATGCAGATAGATATAGAATAGAATAGATAGATAGACAGACAAACAGATAGACAGATGTAGATATAGAGATAGAGATAGAGATGAAGATAGAGATAGAGAGTAGGGGTATTGTTTTCAGATGGACCAACAAGCTTAAGTCGTGTGGTCCAATAATATTCAACCAATATTCCATGTAGTTCAATTAGAAAAAGATCGTCGTTTGATTACGTATGCAATAACTATATGATTAGTTGAGTATGAAATACATAATTAACATCGCTGTCTGCCACACATTTTATCTCTCTCAAAGCACTTTGTGTGACTTCAATTTTGCCAATCAAATAATAAGAAGCATGCATCATATACAAGCAACAACTTTAATCAATTGAAAGCGAGTGTGTGGTTGACCAATGACATACCCACTCTGATTCCTTCTTGGCAGAATACGTAGTTTGGTTGTTTAGAATTTGGTTTGGATAGTAAACTTTTTATGTGATCTTTATTAATTTTTTAAGTGACTGCATTAAGTCTGGTTCTAAAAATATATCCATTTTATGATGCATAATATATTGACATGTTGTTAGACTAATTATGTGTTTAAAAATGTGATTTAGATGATCAAATTGGCTTATAGATACATAAAACAAACGGAGGGTACCATACCAGTTATGGTTTTGTCCATGGGAAGTCAATCCATGCCCTAAAATTACACACTCCCGTTGCTGTTCATTTTTGTCGTAACATATATATTGAGTATTGACGATAAAAATAGTAGCATGCATGTCTAGGCGCCCTGCAAGGATAGAGAATGCGTGTGAAAGGTGAGAGTCCGGATAGAGATTGTGCGTGAAAGGTGAGAGAGTTCTTTTGGAAAGTGAAAGCTAAACGGTGGTGGGCCACACTATTATATTTCTTTTTAAGAAATGCTAAACGGCAACTAGGTGTTTTCACCCTCTCCAGCACCTGAGCCGCCCCTCCTCGACGTCCCCGACTCGACGCTCCTCTGGCGGCGGCACCAGCGAGGTAGGCCTCCTCCTTCCCCCCTCCTCGTGTTCATCCTTTTGGATCTGGCAGTTGGGGTTTAGAAGAGCTTATCCACTCTCTCAACTTTGGTGAGTTTTTCCTCTCTCCCTCCCAAATTTTGGTGATCTTCTCTGATCCCTCTCCCCCAACTTTGGTGACCTTAGAAAAAGGAAGGGGCCCTGGGGAGGCAAGCTGGCCAAGTTTGTGGGGGACGGTGACCATGCGGTTTAGGGGCCCGGCGGTAGTGGCGGATGGACCAGGTCAGGGCGGGGGAGCTCCATAGCCAGATGGGGAGGGGAACATGGTGGCCATGGTGGCGGCGGCGGGTGGCAAGGATTAAGATAAACAGTGGGCCCAAGAGGAGGAAGGAGTGTGAGCCATTGGATGAGGAGATTGACGGTCCAAAAATCGAGTGCCGGGAGAGGAAGCAACACCGGTTGCTGGCTAGCTACTATCTCCTTCGTTTTCTGTCTTTTTTTCATGCACATGAGTGAGGCAGTAACTATTAGGCCTGTTCAAAAATGGAGGTGCAAATCAGCTAAGCCGTGATGAATAATCCAACCCAAACCAAAACAGTCAATCGGGTTTCTTTGTTCCTACTTATAAGTAGTTTAATTTTGTAAATGTTCCTTGCATTGTCACAATTGCACTTGTCTCCACCATCAACGGTTTCCTCCTAGTTTCGTCTAATCTAAGGGTTATAGAGTAAATGATCCAGTTTAGTATGCCTTTTACGCATTGAAATTAAACTTTGTTCCATTATTAGTAACTACAAGGCGCTAGTAACTCAACGAGATGTAGCCATGTGTAGGCAATTGTATAATTCAATACAAAAGACATGTAATAAATGGAGTATAATTCTAGAATACTACACTGGAACAACCATACGTATAAGTTGTCACAGATCTTGAAATTACAACAAAAGGTACTCACCCTATCTAGAACACAGGTAGTTACTAGAGGCAAACAAAATTTCAATGTAGATAGATATAGAATAGATAGATAGATATAAATATATAAATAGACAGATATATGTAGATATAGAGATAGAGTAGAGATGAAGATAGAGATAGAGAGTAGGGGTATTGTTTTTAGATGGACCAACAAACTTAAGTCGTGTGGTCCAATAATATTCAGCCAATATTCATGTAGTTCAATTAGAAAAAGATCATCGTTTGATTACGTATGAAATAACTATATGATTAGTTGAGTATCAAATACATAATTAATATCGCTGTCTGCCACATATTTTATCTCTCTTAAAGCACTTTGTGTGACTTCAATTTTGCCAACCAAATAATAAGAAGCATGCATCATATACAAGGAGCAACGAACTTTAATCGATTGAAAGCAACTTTTATTTCCGAAAACACAGGACTGGCGGGCTAACTACCAGAGCAATGCAAGCTGTACATGACTGAGGCCGATCGATTCAAGTTGAAACTTGAAACCACCTGTCCGGCCCGGCCGTGAGTCGTCGTATATTTTATTTGTTGCCGAGACGGGTAAGGCATGTAGGAGTTTCCGAGAAGCTTTGTTCATGCGTTCACTAAAGTCAAATAATAGTCAATTTGAGTAGCTGGCCTGGTACGTAAACAATAGCAGGCTTCAAGTGTGCTGCGTGTGACGATCGAATTGTTACGTCTCGATCTCGAGTCACTCGTGCAACGTCAGCTCTCCTCATCAGTCATCACCTTCGTCCTCTTCTCGTGCAATGGGGTGGACCAAGGCCTTGTTCGGCCACCTGAAGATGTGGTCATCCAAAAAGAGCAGCTCCGACTCGTCTTCCTCCTCCTCCTACCCGCCAGTGTTTGCAGGTACATATATAGTTGCTTCTTCCATTCATTAGTTGCTTTCTAAATTTGCTTCATTATATTGTGAACTTAACTGGTGCGGTGTTGTTCTTGCCACCACCGCCGCCACCACCACCTCCAGTCGACAGGACAGAGGTTGCCGTGGCAACCAACACCGGCGTGCTGGAGCTGACGCTCCGCGAGCTCAACAAGGCCACCAGATCCTTCTCGGCCGCGAATCTCATCGGCCAGGGTGACAGCGCCACGGTGTACCGGGCCACGCTGCCAATCGGGAGCAGCGGCAAGGCCGATGCCGTAGCCAAGAGGCTCGGTCGTCCACCCTCCCGGTCCGCCGGCACCTGGAGCGCCTCTGACGACGAGTTCCTGAGGCAGCAGGTGCTGGTGCTGTCGAGGCTGAGGCACGACAACGTCGTCCGCCTGCTTGGCTACACCATCGACCCCGCCGCCGACGTCCGCGTGCTTCTCTTCGAGTTCGCCGACATGGGCACGCTCCACGACGCCCTGCACGGCCCGACAATGCCGACGCTGAGCTGGGCGCAGCGCACGCGCATCGCGCTGGACGTGGCGAGGGGGCTGGAGTACCTGCACGACGCGGCGGCGGTGACGCACTGGGGCATCCGCTCCAGCAAGGTGCTGCTGTTCCAGGCAGGCTTCAGGGCCAAGATCGCCGACTACGACTTGGGCATGCATCTGCCACCGAATGTGTGGGAGGTCTCGAAGGCGGCCAAGGAGGTGTCCTGGTGGTACTGTCCGCCGGAGTACGTGCCCCATCTCGCCGTGCTTAATTCTAATAACTATTTCTCACTCCATCACACACAGAAGCATCAATTACGTTTGTTGTTATTATTACGTCGTAATACACATGCTGCAGGTACATAATGACAGGCGTTAGGAGGAGGCGTAAGTTCGACGTGTACAGCTACGGCGTCCTACTGCTGGAGCTCCTGGCGGGGATGAAGAAATGCCCCTTCGGGACATGTCCGTTGCTATGGGTAATTTTTTTTTTTTCGAAAGGGCGGCAAAAGCTTTGCCGCAAAATTTATTAGACGATAAAAAGGGAAAAAACTTTACAAATGAAAACAAACCAAAAAAAACCTTTCTACAAAGAGAACTACTGGAATTGAACTGCCCCCTCCAACATTACAACTGAGAAAAACTGAAAAATAACTCGACGGCTAGGCAAAGCACATAAACGAAGTTTGCATCCGCTTGGGGTCAGTCCGTCAACTGATTTGTGTCTGCATTGCCATGCGGTACTGGGTAATCTCATCTTTACACAAGCCCGCAACCTGTCTTGGGCTTAAGGATTTTTGTTGGAAAGTTCTCCTGTTTCTCTCTTTCCAAATGTTCCACCAAAAATATATTATTATCCCGTCAAACGTTCTTCTCTCATTTTTGTCCACCTTTCTCCTACATTTTCGCCAGTACTGATGAAGTGATCCACTTGTGTTTATTGTGTTCAATGCTGAAAGTTGAAACCATAGTTTAATGTTCTCCCAAACCTCTTTTGTGTATGGGCAATCTTTACAAAGATGCATCGGTGTCTCCTGCTCCATTCCACACAGTTTGCAAATTGGATCATTATCCCATCCGCGCTTCATTAGATTGTTTGCCGTCAGAATTTTCTTATGCAATAAGGTCCAAGCGAAGAACCTGCACTTCGGCTCTGTTCTGGCCTTCCAGATTGGCGCTATCCTTATCTTACTGAATGTACCCTCGAATTGTATAAGATAGGCACTTCTTGTAGTGTATTCCCCACTCTCTGTCCATCGCCATTTTATCTCATCCTGTAACTCCAGGTTTAACTGGATATCCTTGATTGCTTCCCAGAGCTGCACAAAGTCATTTACTTCTGCTTGTGTGCTTGGGGGATATATGTGGTCAATCCATTTATTGTTTCCCAAAGCCTTTTGTACTGTGATTTTTTTGCGGCATGTTTTTTGGTACAAATGTGGTGCCAAGTTTTTTTGCTGTGTCACCATTTATCCGGGGAGAGGTCCGTAAAGCTGCTGTTTGTCCATCTCCAATATTGACAACCGTTGATGCGTTGAAAAGGTCATGATCATATTTGTCACAAGGGATCTCTAGACCGTTCCATGCCCTTTGTTTTTGTTTCCATCTGAACCACAACCATCTTAGTCTAAGAGCTCTGGTGAATCTCTCAAGATCTAAAATACCCAGCCCTCCCTTCTCCTTTGGTCTGCATGTGGTGGGCCAGTTGATCAAAGAATGCCCTCCACCGACTTTGTCCGGGTGTTTCTCCTCTCCAAAGAAAGCTACGCCGCAATCGATCTATGCTTTTGATTAGCCACTTCTGTGCGTGGAACACCGTGGAAGTGATAGATCGGTAATGCTGAGAGAATAGTTTTCACTAAGGTCGCTCTTCTTGATGCCGACAAAAATTTTCCTTTCCATCCCTGGAATTCTTGCCCCTATCTTATCCACCGGAGGTTGTACTTCAACTTTCCTTAGTTTCCTCGGTATGTGAAGGTAGTCCAGATACTTCCCCGGGAAGCCGCTGATCTTTCCAGAAAACATTGGATGAGAGTAGATACCACTTCCGATTGAAGCCTCGATGGGGAAAATTTCTGTCTTTGCCATGTTAAATCTAAGCCCGAACAAGTCCCGAAAAATTGCAGAATTTTTTGCAAGCACACTAGTTCTCTGGCTGATGGGTTTGCAAACAAAGTGCGGCATCATCGGCATATAGAGAGCATCGCAGCCTCGCAGCTCTAGGAAGGACCGGTTGCAGAATGCCTTGCTCGCAGCTTTTTCAATAATTCTCTCGCAGCGGATCAATGGCGAGGATGAAAAGCAAAGGAGACAACGGGTCGCCTTTGTCGTAAACCCCTTGCATGTTTAATGCTTTGGCTCGGGACGTCCGTTAATGAGGATTTTAGAGGACGATGTCCCCAGGGATTGTGGAGATCCAATCTCTCCATTTGGTGTGAATCCGAGCGCTCTCGCATACCTCAAGCAGGAATGTCCATTCTATTGAATCAAAAGCTTTAGAAATGTCTAGTTTTATAAATAGCGCCGGCTTCTTTTTCTTATGTAGCAATTGGATTACTCATCACAAGCATAAAGAAAATTGTCATGTATACATCTCTTCTTGATGAAAGCATTCTGTGCGTGCAAAACTAAATTGTTCATGAATGGAGAGAGCCTATTTGCCAATACCTTTGTGATGATTTTGATGAGGCCGTTGATTAGGCTAATTGGTCTGTACTCGCCAGTTGTCATTGCGTCTTGTTTCTTTGGCAACAATACTATATTTGCTTCATTGAATAAGTGCATCATTGAGGCTCTGTGATTGTAACGTATAGATCTTGTTTAATTATATTCCAACATTTCTTATAGAACAATTCTATGAATCCGTCCGATCCCGGAGCCTTTTCCGGTGGAAGTTCTTTGATTGTGTTCTCGTAGTTCCCGCCGATTGAACGGACTATCTAGCTCTTCCAAGGTTGTGTGGTGTGTAGCCTAGTGCCGTCCGTTTATTGTTCGGTCTCTTGAAGCTCTAGTTCCAATTGCTCTAACAAAAATTCAACTGCCATTTTATTTTTGTCTTCATGAGAGATGGCAAGCCCATCATCACCTTGAATGGCACCGATGTGCGCTTTTGGCGCCGCCGTGCATTGGCATGGATTTGGAAAAAACGGGTGTTTGCATCTCCTTTACGTATCCATGTCAACCAAGAGTGTTGTCGATCTCTTGCTTTTTTGATTACAGCTAGTCCAGTCGACTTTGCCTTTAAGTATTTTTTGAATTCTCTCATCTGTTGTTAAAGCACGTCTTTTCTGAGCCCTTTCAAGCTCCAGAAGAGTAACATGAATGATGGCCTCCCTCGGTTTACATTCACCGCATTGTGCTCGCCTCCAAACCTTTAGCGCTCTTGCCGCACGTAGTAGTTTAACATGCATGCATAATAAGGGGTCTTGAGTGTTTACATGTTGTTCCCAAGCCTGCTGAACCGTTTGAGTAAATCCTAGCATATTTACCCAATACGACTCAAATCAGAAACCTCTATAGAAGTCAAAGCTTGTATCACCCTGCATGAAAAGTGGGCAGTGATCTGAGCCCCTAGATGCCATTGCCTGCAGATCGGTTCTTGGGAACAAGTCGAGCCAATCCGTTGTTGCTAAGAAGTGGTCAATTTTGGTCATTGTTGCATTCCCCGCTGGTCATTGCACCAAGTAAATCGCCTCCCTTTTTAACTCTAGTGGCGCCAAATGTAGATTATCAATTGTGTCTTTGAACTTGTTGATCAATCTGAGATTTACTCTCTGATTATTCTTGTCTTCAGCCCGATATATCAAATTAAAATCTCCTATGATGAGCCATGCTGGCTGCATATGTTGTTTCAGATTTGAAATCTCTTGAAGGAAGTTGTTCTTGTCTTGATCAGCTTGGGGTCCATAGACACCGGTTAGGTTCCACGATAAATTTTCCTCCATCATTGTGATCCGGATCGAGATTGTATTTTGAGTTGTCAAGACGGGAACCATTTTGAAAAAACGATCGATGTCGCCATCAATATGCCCCCCTGTACCCACGGCGGGCAGGATTGCACAATTCCTTGCTAGTTCTGGTCCAACAGTTTTTCAGTTAGTAAGCTTTGGTTCCACTGCGGATCTTGGTTTCTTGCAAGCAAACTATAGTAGCTCCCGATGAGATGATCAGGTTACGTACACTTGCTCTCTTAGCCCCGTCATTGAGTCCTCTAACGTTCCAACAAAGGATTAAGCACTTTTGTTGTGACATTTATTCACACAGATTGCAACTGGAGACTGATAACGTGAACTCAAGTTCTTTGCATAACCGAACATGCAGCAAAGCAAAACCAGCGATTTGAGTCATTCGCAGATGTCCATCGAATGGGCGTGCCAGAGTCGCCAAAGAATGAGCCAACATGCCATAGTTTCCCCAAAATAACAAATTCCCGGTTCTTGTGCCAAAAGATACAATGCCAAAGAGGAAAAGCAAGTCTTGTTAAACTGAATAACATGGGCGTAAACGCCTAAGATGCCTTGCAGGCCCAAGCTACTACAAAGCTACTCCACCATTCCTTCATTCGCACCTGACTACTATTGGCAGTGATTGCTGACATTGGAGAACAGCGTCAACTGCCCCTAGGACCTAGAAGCCTCAGGCCATCTTCTCTGTTTGTGCTGCTTCGTGGGGGTGATCCCCTTCTTCATCCGCATGGTACCGTGGTCACCATGACCTGTATGGCCTCCATCTTGGTCTTGTTGAGTGGTCCGTCAAGTATCGCGGTGAATGAATCAAAGTCGGTGACCTCAAGAACTTGTTTCACAGTGACAATTCACCTAGTTTTTGGGAGAGCAAATCTTGAGCAATTTCAATTGTATGCTTTCCCCACTCTCGACTTCGCCTTTATTCGCTAAACGAGTACTTCGGCGTTTGCTATTGTTTGTTGTTGTTTCTTGGGTAGTTGAATAAGGCGGAGTAGGTACCATAAGCTCGGGTTGGGCAAGACCGGTTGCTCTACATCCATCGAGATAGAGTCGATGAACGAATCGATTGCAAAGAAGAACACCTACATTAGCATCATTCGACAAAGCTAGGTTGTCGCTCTAGAGTTGGGTTAGCACTCTCTTGTTCTAGAATTGGGTTAGCAAATCGAAAATTGGGGCATTGTGTTGCGTGTTTTTGTATGCATAACTCGTTGATGCTCTATCAGATCCCGTGTATCCCTTTCGTGCTCTAAGTTAGGCCCATGCTGCTGTAGTTGTAATGCAAAGAGCTGGATGTAGCTTGATGCAACTCTACCTCGGCCCTCACAAACTTTGGATTACATAAAGTTGGGTCCTCTACTGCAACCCTTTTAGGTTCTCGAGCAATAAGAGATAGGGTTAGGTCTAGGGCCGCCGTAGTTCTAAAGCATTCCTTTGCCGGCTCGACTCAAGATGACAGTGGCTAGACATAAATTGATGCAACTCTACCTCTATCCCTCTCGGCTCGTACTACAGTTCACGTGGATTACATAAAAAATTTGATCCATGTTTGATCCAGTTTCCTCTGCTATAGCAACTCTTTCAGTAGAACAAGAATTTACAAGTAGGTTGCGTAGTGGATCGTAGTTGTTGATTTCCATCAGCCGTTGGTCTTCACCGACTGCCTCGATCTCATTGTGCATTTCCCCGGTTCAAAGTTAAAGTAATCTTGTCCCCATGCACACATGCACCAATGTGATGATCTCCACAGACTGAAAATAGCGGTTCAGCAAAGGATACACGCTTTGTACTCTTACTTTGCTGGAGCAGGGTCAACTTTGGCTTTGTATGTGAGCTTCCTGTTCTGTTGATGGCGCCTGAAGCGGTAGGAATCCCCCTCATGTGGGGCGTTGGAGCAGAAGTTGGAATCGTAGAAAGGGCCAGGCACCACATTGCGGCGGCGAAGTTGCAGATGCACTCCCCGTGGCGCCGGTGGTGACCGCCCCGGCCCTTGTCTTCATCATCCCTTCTGTGGTGCCTCTGCTCCTCGTGTCCATGGACTCCCTTGTGGTGGCGCGAAGCTTCCCCGCTCATCAGGAACACCATACCTCTAGTCGAAGTGCCTATGATGCTTGCGGCTTGGTCCTCCCCGGGCCCCCATTGCCATTGATGAACGACATGTCCTCCACCATGGCTAAATGAGGGAGAATCTTGTAGGACAGTGGCATGCTTGAGTCCGGTTGGACGATTATTGTGTACCCGCACACGAGGAATGGGAATGTCCCGTGGTGCTTGTTCGTCGGGGTCAGTGATTGTCAACCACACCTTCTTTGGGATCTTGCATGAGTCCGCACACCAAGCCCAAAGATCATAGGTCCTAGTCCTCTTTCGACGGCGAGTGTGCTCCTCGACGTAGTGGATGGCACAGATTGGCCCAAGATCATTGCAGCCACGTCTTTCTCCCCAGTGCATGAGGTGGGATCCCCTCAACGCGGAGGTTGACACAAAACTCCGTGTGTGTGTCCTCGCCTTCCCCTTGCTTCGCTCCAAGTGGCAAAGTGGAAGGTCCTGATCTGCCGACGATGCGCCGACGGGTGACCCGCCGCCGCAATGCTCATAAGAGAAGATAACCAAATATTGTTCTCGATAATGCTTGACCACCGGAAGTCTTTGAAGCCCAGCCCAAGCCGTGGATCGAAGGGCGTCGCCGACGTGGTAGGTTTCAAGTGTCGTGGTTGTTCCCCTTGAGCCAAAGACACCGCAGCCTCTACCAATGAGCGCATCCCTACGCCTCTTGATGGCTCCCGCAGCGAGAGACAAACACAGTCTCGGTCTCTCTGGTCGGGCTCTTTGATCGCGGGGTAGGCCGCCATTGTAATGGGCGGTGGATCACCCCTGCAGCCTCTAGGTAGGAGCGCCGGTTTTGCCTAGCAAGAGAAGGGTGAGGTTGGGAGGTGGGTGTTGGAATATGTTTTAGGACCGCCAACTTCTTGGTGACTTGTGGCTTTAAACCTGCTTCCGGCCGGGCGATGTGGGCATCTACTTGCATGGTGGCCTCTTCCATTGCATCGCCCAGAACGGGTAGGAGAATGGCAATTACTCACGAAATGGTCTGATGCTAGGCAGTTGTAGCATTTACCATATGCGTGTTGTTTGAATCTTTCAATTCCTTGAATTGGCGTTGACCGCTGCTTCTCTTTGTTCAACGACCTTGAAGCTTGCTGTTTCGCCGCCACCAGTAAGGTCCCTTAACTACCTTCCAGTTTCCTTGACTCTCCCCCGCTGAGCACTGAAGATCGCAGACACGCCGTGAAGGCTCACCCGCTTGCTTATACGCATTTTGGTGTTCATGCACTTGTAGGGCTGATGTTGACTGACCCTCAAGGTTGCCTTCCATGGAGCATGTGGAGGAGATTGGTTCGAAGACTCTAGCACCCATTTTTCCTTCTCAGCAGTTGTAAATCGCTGCTGGCCGGCAGAATTGAAATTTAAATGCGCAGATGCCTGCACGGGTGCTCTACAGCTCTTTTCCGATTCTTTTCCCCGTGCTTGAATGCTACCTTTGTGGATCGCTGGGCTAGCCTTTTCCCTCCACCCTGATCGCAGCTGGAATTTGAATACAAGTTTCTGCTGTTTGAGTGGACCGGCCTCCACAACGGATTCATGGGCAGATCCCAACTCTGAACCTTGAAGCAGCCTTCTGATGTCTTGCGCCAACTCTTCTAGGATGCAGGCCTCCTCTTCATCATCAATGCTTGGCTCTGGACGAATTGAATCTCCTACAGACTTGGTTGAATCCTTCACAACTGGGACCCGATGGCGACTCGCTCTACTTCCTCATCCTTCGAGATCTGAGCTTCCGCAGCGAGAGAGACGCCGAGAAGACCATTAGCAGCTAGATCCGCACGAGGCACAAGCGGATCTGTGGATTGATTTGGGTGATTCGTGTGGCCGGGAAGCGATTTGGTGGTCTGGTGGGGATTTGGCCCGCAGGGGGGCGAGGGGGTCGGGGATAGGGGCATGGTGCCGTTTGGCTTCTAGGATTGCCAGCCTAAAGCAACTTACTATGGGTAATCAATAAGAGAATTTAGCAAAAAGACTTGTTCAGTGCATTGGCCATTAATAATTATTGTAAATATGCTGTAGTACACGCCAATGAGATCAGATCGAAGGTTTTAATTACATGATGTGCTTGCAGGCAGCTCGGCTCCCTGAAAGAAGGCAGAATTGAAGGATTCATGGACCGAAGCTTGGCACGCAGTACCCACGTGCCCGAGCTCTCAAGGTCTTTTACCCTAGTACACCTCTAGCTATTGACTTCGTTCTCACACAGCAGTACAGCCTGATCGGATTTCTGCATGCCCTTCGTGCAGCTGGCCAGGATAGCGCTGCGCTGCATGCAACACAAGGCAGAGTCCCGCCATCGATGGGTGAAGTTGCCCAAATCATCGACCGCCACATCGTATCGTCGGAGACCACTGCGGGCCAAGTCGCAGGCTGGCCCCGCTTAATCTCGATCCCGGCGGTGGGAGACAATGGCCAAGTCACATGCTACTTATATAGTATACTTATTAACCAATGACACTACATACCCTTTAAAAACCGACAGAATAATTTTATTTATGCTGAAATATTCCTGGACGCATTTGATTCTAGCTAGGGCAGGAAATGAAACAAGATTTACCTACCGCTGCTTCTGGCATGGTTCCCAATTATAGTCTATTTGGTTCGTGGCCAAAAAGTGTGCCATGCCGCAAGTTTGACATGCCATAGTTTCTTAGTTATACGTTTGGTTTACTGCTGTAAACATAGCATGTCAAACTTTCTTAGCACCCTGGCTCACCATCATAGACTCATTTTTATGCCAAAGTTTTTCCACAAGTTTTTAGTGCCCATTTTTTCTCGCCAAACTTTCTACGGCTGCCAAAATCTGCCGAAAGTTAGGTGTGGCAAGTTTAGGTATGAACCAAACAGGAATTAACTAGCGGAAAATAGAGCACAAAAAACGTTTGTAGTACAGGACAACACTCTTATTGTCTGTCCTCCTCAAGATGGGTAGTACATACGACACATCTATGTGACGGATGGGTACTAGCGTACATATCGACCCAATAATTAATGTTGTCACTGATCACATGAAAAATTTTATTCTAAGGTAAATAAAGGCTAATTTTCAACCTTTTCAACTTACACATCATTTTGATTTTTAACTGTAAACTATATATAAACTCGGATACCATACGCTCGTGCAAAACTACTGAAGCCAGACAAGTTTGGTCTTTTTTGTTGGTTTCAAAAGTTATTTCTTATTTATAAAATGATAAAATTCTGGTCCATAACCAATTTTTAAAAAGTAGAAAAAATATGGAACTAGTACTACTTGTTTCCATAAAAATGTTATTTATCTATTGGCGCTCTGTTTTAACTAATTGGATCTTATTTTCTCTTGTTTGTTCTGTTTCCTAGTGTTTTATTGCTTCTAGTCACCAACGACCCCAGCTTCTGATTCCTTGTTAGCGGAAGGAGTACGTAGTTTGCCAGTTCAAAATTTCCTTTGGACAGTAAACTTTTTATTTGTGTTTGAAAAATGTCACCCTAAGAATGTCCGTGAAAGTTTGAGCGTTGGTGGACCGCACTCACTAGTACAAAAATCATTTTTCCCGACACCGTGTTTTTTTTTTATCACGCAGACGGTTCACAATTTCATGACGCGCCAGTAGAAAAAATTCTGTAGGCCCATAAAGAGAACCGCCTGTGTAAATGTGTTTACACAGGCGGTTCTCTTAACTTAACCGCCTGTGTAAACGGTCTATTTACACAGACGGCTTATAATAACAACCGCATGTGTAAATGGCATTTACACAGGCGGTTTTCTTAACAACACCGTCTGTGAAAATTGCACTATTTATACAGGCGGTTTGTATAGAGAACCGCCTGTGTTAATTGTATTTACACAAAGGCGGTTCTCATTGCAAACCGCTTTGTGTAAATAATTTGAAATTAATTTTTTTGAGTTTTTCAAACTTTCTCGGATGGAAAAACTCCTAAAATAAAAGTTGTAGATCTCGAAAAGTTATGAAACTTTGTAGTTGATAACTTTTTTATTTGAAGTCATCTTTTTATGGAAAACTACGACCGAAATTTTCAAATTTGAAATTTAAATTTTGCAAATGGCCTCGGATGGAGAAACACTCTAAATGAAAGTTGTAGATCTCGAAAAGTTATGAAACTTTGTAGTTCACCACTTTTTCATTTAAATTCATTTGGACCCTTAAATATTCAATTTTCCGTCGGGTTTTATAATATGTGGGGAACAAAAATGAGATATAGTCACAAGTGAGTGTGTGGTGCAGTGGTAAGGGTAGGATCGCGCGTGGCGAGGTCGCGGGTTCGAATCCCGCCGGCCCGCAGTAGCGCGATTTTACGCGAAAAAAAATGCGCGACTTGCGACTTCGACGGGCGGACGGGCGCCTTTCCCGGTTTCAAAAAATATTTTTTGCCTTTTTAAAAATATTTTTTTTGCTATTTTTTCATGTTTTCCGGCAACGATTTTTACAAGGCGGGTCACTTAGTCGGCCGCCTGTGTAAATGTACATTTACACAGGCGGCCGACTAGGTGAGCCGCCTGAAACCTATTTTCACAAAGGCGGCTCACACTCCACCGCCTGTGCGTGGGTCGATTTATCTTCGACCCCCGGTACAGGCGGTGGGCTTGGCCGCCCTGTGAAGATGCGCCTAGCACCGCCTGTACAAATGTTTTCTGTACCAGTGACTACTGTTTTTCTTTTTCCACACATGCGATGAGTAGCTAGGCACGTTGTTCAATCAGCTAAGCCGTACGTGAAGAATAATCGAACCCAAGCCAAAAATAGTTTGTGGGTTTGTTATCCTATATACTTGTAAGTATAGCTTAATCTACTATACCTAAATAGGAGGAACCCACTAGCATATTTTCCTGGCTTCTCATGAAGCCACGTCAGCATGAGTCCACATCTAGAGAACAACCATCGGTCATTCCTCGCAGCAACTCTCACCCACACGAACACCGGAACCTGCATGCCTCCCCACTGTCTCTTCCACTTCTCTAACGCACAATCCCTCCTAATGCTACTGCAACATACTGCACAATTGATGCGATCCAATTTCACTGGATGCTGAAGAAACTGCTCCATCGCAGAGCCACCATGCTGTGTCGTTTGCACTTCACCTCCTGCACCACTGCCTCCAATACTTATGCAGCATGTCAAAATATGAAACGGACAATCCAGCATTTCTTCTATAAAATAAAATTGAGGCCGGCGTTGCTGTTGCTGCGGGGCAGCGGCTGCAATGGGGGTGGCAGATGCATGTGCTGACTGCTGCGCGTGGGCATAGTTGCGGAGCATGAGGTGAAGGATGGAGAGCCAGCGTGTGGGAGATTCATCACCTACTGCGCTCACCGTCTACCTCTGGACGCCCCCACACTCCGCTGAGGACTTCGACCCCAACAAGGCACAAGCACGTCTTTCATCTCCTCGGGGTGATGGCTGTTCGATCTGCTTTGGAGTCTGAAGCAGAATGTTGAGAAAAGAAGCTTCGACGGCAAACGTGGAGATATGGAAGTAATCTATCCATGGAAAGGTTGAGCGGTGCTGCGGTGGAAGCCCGAAGACACGATGAGAAAGGAAGATGAAACGAGTGGAGGAGAGCTGTCCACGTGTCGCCGATTTCTTTCCTTTTTATGGTATATTGGTATGCAACAGTTTTTGTTTACAAATTACAAAGTGGATCATAGATAAACGATAAAGTTCTGAGTCCGGCACCAATTTCCCCTGTCTCTCTCTATTCTACTTAGGTTGGCAGTTGGCACCAGCACATAGGAGTCGATGAGTTCCAGCGTCCGCCCTGTGATTTTTGCCTCTCGGCTAACTAGCAATCATGATATTATTCTAAGCGGTACTATTTTTCCCAACAATATTTTATTTTTCCTATCCTATTTTCTATCTAGATACTGATAAGTTTTTGCCATGGTCCACTTATTAGGACCAATAAATTAGTTGTTACTATGTTATATCCACACTATTATTCATTGTTCATCTAAATTTATCCCTGAAATTCCATGACAACAGTCTATGATATTGTAATTAGATAGCCCTACTAATTCTCCTACATAAAATTCTTCTCATATATACGACAACATCCGCAGCAACGCGCGGGGTATCATCTAGTTTCATAAATGTTCCTTGCCTTGTCACCAATGCCTTGTCACAATTTCCTCCTGGATTTCATCTAAGGTTTATACAGTGAATCATCAAGTGACCTCCTATGGATAGTCGTATGCCATGGTTTGATGAGTAGCGTGACACCTAATTAATTTCAAAATTCTACGTGCACCACTGCCACTAGCTAATGCACGAGACTAGTTAATTTAATTGCAGTCAATGAAAACATACAAGCTAATATACGACGTTGTAAAAACCACCATTATGAGTTTATGATACCATTTTGATGTTGTCAACACCTTACTTTAATCTGATTCTCGATATGCGTGCGATAGAGAAATCATATCTAATGACCGGAGAGACACGTACTATAGTATATAATCTCGTTGTCAAACCAACAAGTCAAAGTCATGTGGTCCAAGAATATTCAAACTCGCCGGCCGACTGGTTCGTGATAACGACGATCAGATGTCCCAATCAGGGAATAATGCAATATTCCTTCAAGTTAAGTTAGAAAAAGACAATCGGTTGATTGCGTTACTTGCGTATGCAATACTAATGCGTTCCATAAAAAGAATCACTATTGGACTATGTTAGTTTGACAAGATTTATGAAAAATATTAACAACATTTGGATGTTAAAGAAAATTATTATGAGAATATATATCACTAGTAAAAAACATTTATAGTGGCAGTTGTATGCGGCCATTTTCACGGGCGTTTTTTAACCTGCCAGTGGATTGGAAGAGGAGGCCAGTGAAAATCAATTATTCCATATGTGGTGACATGAGAATCGTCAATATAAATCGATTTGTAGTGACGGTTTTGTTTAAAAACAGTCGGTACAAATGTTTGTCCAAAAATATAAATTGGGTTCTAACAATAACCAAAAGGAAGAATTTAATCCTAGAAAAGGGCCCACCAATAAGACGCGGTATTTTTCGAGTAAAAATTGCACCCTATGTAGTTGGCTGGATTCAAACCCGCGTCCTCGATCCCCCTCGCACATACCCCACTTTAGATTATGTTCTGATTCTCCATTATATTGTAATAAACCAAGTGTAAATTGGTTGTTTGAATCCCTAAATAAATTTAAATGAAAAAGTGGTGAACTATAAAGTTTCATAACTTTTCAAGATGAACAACTTTCATTTAAAGTGTCTCTCCATCCGAGGTTTTTTGAAAAATTTTGAATTTCAAATATTCAAATTTTAGAGGTTTAACTAGATGCTTTTTAAATGAAAAAGTTTTTAACAATAAAGTTTCATAGCTTTTTAAGATCTATAACTTTCATGTAGAGTGTTTCTCCATTTAAAGTCATTTGAAAATTTAAATTTAAAATTCTAGTGTACTTCTAGTGGCTATTTCTTTGAAAAACCGTCAAATTTCTAGTGGTCGTTCTGTAAGAAAAATCACGTGTAGAAATGGTGCATTTCTGCTAGTGGTTTCGTTAGAAAACCGCCATTACGCATACAAAATGAATTTCTAATCGTGGTTGCTGATTTAATTTGAGTCCACCGTTTGATTTTCACTAGCGGCTCTTAATCAAAACCCTCAGTTAAAATACATCCATTGCCAAGAGAAATGATTAGTGTATGACTTTTCAAGAAGAGAGAGAATGATAATTTTTATGGGTCAGAGGGGTAAGTTTGATTAGTACTATTATCACCTACATAATTAATATTATATTGTTATAAGGTGCAAGATTAATTATTCTTGTAGATATATACAAATCCGCCAAATATTTTTTCCCTCCTTTGTAACTTCAACTTAGACGACCTAAGAAAGAAGAAGCATATGCATCATATATACAAGGAGCAACGAACTTTAATTCAGTCGATTGAAAGCAACTTTATTTATTTATTTGCAAAAACCTGGAGGTAACAACGAGCGAGCGAGTTGTACACAAACTGGAGCCGATTCAAGTTGAAAGTTGAAACCACCGCCTGTCCGCCGGCGGCGACGACGCGTCGTCGTCGTGTGAGACTGGAGACTGGACAGCGCTAGTGGCGCGCGCGCTGGCCGGCGCTGCACTCGCTCTCGATCGGTCGTTTATTTTGTTGCATTGCCGAAATGGGTAAGGTAGGTATAGAAGACGAAGCTTCTTCCTTGCTTCCTTCGTCAAGTAAAGTCAATTGAGTAGCTAACTGGTAAACGATCGACAGCAGGCGTAGTGCCGAGTTGTCACCGTCTCAAGTCATCAGAATCACTCGTGGAATTCAAAGTGGCGAGATCGGTGGAGAGAGAGAGAGTAGCTGAGTCCTGGACGAGGTTGTCGAGGTGGAGTCTTTTTCTTCACCGCCTTCACAATCAAAATTAAAATATATATACTTGCTGCTGAATCCTATCCGTCTCTGTTCTTGTTTCCTCGGTGCTTGGGCTTCGTCTCCGTCGCAAAGTCGCCAGTCGCCCATCCCACAAGGTGAGCTCTGCTCTTCCGTGCTCGATTTCGCTGGGTAGCCTACGCCGGCAGCCACCATAGGTAGTGGTAGTACCGTCCGGCGCTCGCGGGGGACAAGGTCTGCCGGTCAGGCAGAGCGCACGTACGGCGCAGGGCAGCCAGAAAAGGGAGCAGCGTTTTCGCCTCATCCTGTGGCCGCGCGAGCGCGGCGCCTGCCTGCGGAGAAACCGGCAATAGGGTGCCGGGGCGGCCTGGGCACGGCGATGAGTGCTCTGTTCTTTGGCTTGTGAGAGAGCTAGGATTAGGGGTGAGTAGTGTGAATTGAGGGGTATTTGGAGCCTTCCCTTCCATCACTTGTTGTGATCCATCGCCTCTTGTATTTGATTTATCTTCTATAGTGAAATTGTGTCACTGTCGTTCGTAGTCGGTTTTTTTTAGTTCAAGGGGCTTCCACATAAATCATGGTGTCCTATGTTGATTCATCAGTACTTTTATTGTCGTCTGTGTTGATTAACTCATCATAACGCTTGCTATTGTTCCGTCCGTTCAGGTGGTGGTTCCATCTCTGCGGATGCGATCATCTCCGACCACCTCCCTATCCTCTGGCTCGATCTCTAGCTAGCTCTCATCACCTTCCTTCTCTTCTCTTGTAATGGGGTGGGCCAAGGCCATGTTCGGCCGCCTGACGATGTGGTCGTCCAACAAGAAGAGCAGCTCCGACTCCGAGTGGCCTTCCTCCTACCCGCCAGTGTTTGCAGGTACATATGGAGTGGTTAATTGTTGCTTCTTGGCTCGCTGCATCATTTTGATGTGTCAACTAATTAACTCAACTGGTGCCAGTCGACAGGACCGAGGTTGCCGTGGCCGCCACTGCCACGGGCGTGCTGGAGCTGACGCTTCGCGAGCTCAACAAGGCCACCAAGTCCTTCTCGGCCTCGATGGTCATCAGTAGGGGTCCGAAAGCCAAGGTGTACCGGGCCAAGCTGCCAATCGGCAACGGCCGCAAGGCGGCCGCCGTAGCCAAGATGCTCGGTCCTCCATCCCCGGGTTCCTCCTGGAGCGCCTCCGAGGACGAGTTGCTCAAGCAGCTGGTGCTGGTGCTGTCGAGGCTCAAGCACGACAACCTCGTCCGCCTCCTCGGCTACACCATCGATCCCACCGCCGGCGCCCGTGCGCTTCTTCGAGTTCGCCGACGTGGGCACGCTCCACGACGTCATGCACGGGGACGAGCTAGCGCAAGCTGCCGTCGTCGAGCTCCAGCTCCAGCAGCAGCCGTCCAGCGCTGAGCTGGGCGCAACGCACGGGCATCGCGCGGGACGTGGCGAGGGGGCTGGAGTACCTGCACGACGCGGCGGCGTTGTCGCACGTGGGAATCAGCTCCAGCAAGGTGCTGCTGTTCCAAGCAGGTCCAGGCTGCTGCTTCAGGGCCAAGATCGACTACGACTTGTTCAAGCAGATGGAGCTGCCACCGGATGAGAACACGCGGCTGATGACAAGGCAGGAGATCTGCTACATGGCGCCGGAGTAGGTGCCCGTGCCTCATCTCGACGTAGTAGCAGGTGCCGCCGTACGTGCAGCGCTTTATTTATTTTTTTGCAATGCGGTTGCCGGTGCAGGTATATAATTACGGGCCGTAGTAGTCCTAAGTTGACGTCTATAGCTACGGCGTGCTGCTGCTGGAGCTCCTCACGGGAGGATCTGCTGCCCCGACAGGTCGTATCTGTTGGATCGGGTAATGGTGATAAGCATCAAAAAGGCTTGCATATCAGTCAGTTGCAGCACCTGTTGTTTTAATTTGTTGGTCTTGGTTCTTTTCCTGGCTGTTAGTTAATAACTGATGATCCATGGCGTTAATTACAGGATGACGATGGTGATTATGCGCTCGCAGTTGCATTGCAGGCAGAACCAATCCTGAGAGAAGGCAGAGTTGAGCAGTTCATGGACCCCAAGCTTGGCACGCAGTATCCGCCTGCCCGAGCTCAAGGTCTTCTACCCTACTCCCCTCTAACTATTAAC